>MU279876.1:46016-79657 GCA_022385655.1 Xylaria intraflava | reverse complement strand
GACTCAGTCCCCGAGATAAGGAGGCTCTGGGGCTAAGTCGGTGTAGTAGCGTGTGTCGGCAGTAGGGCTCGGTTGAAGCGCCGTGGCTTGAGAGGAATGGGTCCCGTGACTAACTGTCTAGGACGGGTCCGTATGACAAAGCATTCGTTTCTAAGTAGCTAAACTGTTGAAGGTATCGACGACTTCATACCTTGCGGGAAAACCCATCCCCTATGGGCCAGCAATGAAACGAAGAAGCAGCCTTCATTCTATATCGACACAACGGCTACGCCAGCACCGCCATGGCTGAAATACGTTAACAAGCCTCTTACATATCTCAAAGAACCCCCTACGCATCTTAATTTCGAGGCCCAGCTTGACGACAGTGATACCGACAATACGGACGATGACATTGAAATTCAACTAAGCCCCTTTCGCCGCCGCAACGATGAAGCCGCAGGTCTCATTATGGAATCATCGTCAGAAATGGACGCCGACGAAGCAATTCAGCTTATTGATGAACTGGGTGTAAGTGATAACGGGATTGGAGTATACGAGGAAGATGAATTGTCCAGCAGCCCTCCGGTTAGGCTACAACGGCCATACAATACAGAGACAACAAGCTGTATGGCATACAACCCCATATCTAGTGTGGAATCGTGGAGTGGCCGCTTAGATGCTTTGCCTGACCGAGGCATGATTGACTTCGCAGATTAAGGATACATACGAACACCGCGACGGTACAACTGTAGTATATCCGAATTATTTAGTCAATTCACTACTAGTTTCCGTATATAATAATTCCAGTGAACTGTGTTGTCGCGCAGTATTAGCTCTCAAAGTTGTGAAGATTTACACACAAATGCATACAAAGGTGCGACCGGGACTAGCTCCAACTGTCTACGATTTTTGAAGTGTCTACGGTTTTTGGGGCCCCCTGAGCGTAGCGAAGGGGGTTACCGTGGGTGGATCCCCTAGTAGCGCCCTCGTGATAAATACGATACAACGTGTGTGAAAGCGTGCCTATTACTCGTCTCGCACAACATTCTAGAACAGCCAGGCACCCAACTGAAAAAGTACCTCCTCAGTACGGATACTACTACGGAATACATATTTAATAAGCGTGAGGGCATTGTACCTGGATAGTCGGCGCCACCGGCTCGGATTTAATAAGTGTTTCAGTCTACCTGCCGTCCCGAGGAGGCTTATTATTAGTCGGCTTGTACCCGGTACGAGCGGACACACCACCCGGCACGGCAGACCCGGTGTACATCTGGATTACTCGGTACATATTCGATATTCCAGATATGCATGTACCTGGTACCAACAGGTAACCGGGGGCTCCGTCCAGCCACATCTTCCATGCAAAGCTAGCACGTGGCGGCATTAGCCACAGCCCATTCGGTACGCTAAAAACGCCGGCGCGACGGAACTTGCGTGCCTGGGATCTGCTGTGCACCGCCGAGCGCCGTGGCGGGCATAGTCGGTGGGGCCTGATGACAGCTGGCGCAGACTCTTCGCTACGTGTGACCTGTGCCGCCTGGGTAGCTCCCTGCCAGGCTTGCTGAGATTAGATTAACGGCCCCCATCAGCGTGCCATCAGCGTGCCATCCCATCTGGCGTGCATAAGCCGTACAGAATCCATGTACATAGGGACAGAATATTCACGTACAGTCCGTACACAGTGCCTGCACGGCCCGCCGTCCGATGCCCGGCGCGCACGCCGCGCACGCCATCATACGTGCAGGCCCGGGCTTGTGCGGATTTCGCAACACCGACAACTTCTCTCCTGTCCCTACCTAATACTGTAATATCCCATCCTTTGAATTCCATCCTGATTACTTACCTACTGACCTACTCTCGTTTCCTTTGCCCTAATATTTAGACAACACTCGCTTATGTCTACAAACTGTATATCTACCTATCTATCTGTCTATCAGCTTATCCCCTCCCTCTTAGATCGCTGAAGATTTCTTTTGTTTTTATGTTGTTCTCTTTTCCCGTAAGACTCCGCTTCACAGATACCGGGAGCGGTCTATACTATGCGCGGCGCCGCCATTCTGCCGAAGTTGAACGCGCTCCGGCCCTTGGCCACTCTCTCCAAAACCAGTCCGACACAACCAAGACAGGCGCTTAATAATCTGGGACACAGCCTTGGCGTCCGTCATGCCAGCACCATCGAGCACTCTTCCGTCTTGTCGCCAGCATCGATCGAACCCGGCGTGATACTCAGGGGCTACTCTGGAAAGGAGTACACGATCCAAAATGTGCTCCAGGACAGGCAGAACCGCCAGGTTTATTTGGCCAGGTGAGCAGAGCTGCCTCGTACTAGACAAGCGATTTGTGGATGGCATAGTTAACCAGGTATATTGATAGGGCGGACGAGAAGATGTTTGTACTGAAGAGCCTGTTCGAGAAGGATTACAACTACTCATTGCCGCTCCAATTGAGATTCAATGAATCTCCGTACCTCAGGGGGCTACGGGATACTGTCCCCGATCAGAAGATGTTTGTCAATGAATACTTGACCGACCACCTGCTCAACTTTGCCTTTAAAGACGTCTCTCTGGCGACGCACAAGCGGATTCTTCGAGACACTTTGCGAGGTCTGGCTACCTTGCATTCCCAGAACATCGCTCACCTCGGTAAGCCCTGTCTCGACCCGGATGCTCGACGCAATAACACGAGACTAACTCGGTCCTTGCAGACGTCAAGGCTAATAACATCATGATCGACTACCGGGAGACGCCAGAGGGCATCGTCGTGGACCGAGTCCAACTGTCCGACCTCGAGGATTCCACTCATATCCCACCAGGACAGGCGATCAGTGGGCTTCAGGTCGGGAACCAACTATGGCGGAGTCCCGAGGCGCACGTCCAAGGTGCCGTGGGCAAGCCGTCAGATATATTCTCCCTGGCGATAGTCGTAAGTTTTACACTATCCCCATGTATCGCGCGCATCGACACACAGATCCCACTAACCCAGCATACAGTTCATTTTCCTTCGATTGCGCAGCGTCATCTTCCTCGTCGACGGCGACCGCAAAATCGACCCGACCATCGACATCCTGACTCGTCAGACCTCTTACTTCGCAAACTGGGGTGACTTCGACGGGTTCCTGCAGTACCTCGGCCGACAGCACCCGTGGACAAACGACTTCCGCCGGATAGCGGACTCGTTCAACGAGAAGAACCCGCGACGCCCTTTCGCTCTCTGGAAGAGCGACCTTCTCGACGCTGATTTCAAAGACCTCGTCAGCAAGATGACGAACTTTGACCCGCGGAAGCGGATCACGGCCGATGAAGCACTTGAGCATCCTTGGTTCGCAGACGTCGCCAATGAATAAGGATGGACCTGGAAAACGGAACAGAAATCTTTTACAAGCGATAGAGTAATGCCGCCTTTTTTTCGCGCCGTGGGTTTGGCTTTATCTCTTTTTTTGGGTTTTTTTATTTTGGATCAGAGCGCCGGCGTTATTTGGATGGGAAAAAAAAGGAAATATAGACTTGGACGGATCGGACGATCTAGAAGAACAAGGGAAGAGAGGAATACAGAGTCCGATGGACCTGGTCCTAGACAGTACCTAACCCAACGGGGCCCGGTTGAGGCCGATAGACTTGGGGATAGATATAGAAGCACAGCACAAGCTGGCCAGATTTAGTTCTAATCACTGCAAAGACGCCGACCGCGCATTTATTTCCCTACTTCTTGTCATGTCCTCGGTGAATCTGGGCTTTTTTTCGGCGTCGATGATGGTTTTTGGAGAGTGGTTCACGATATTGATCTTTCGGCGTTACCCCTTTTTCAGGTTTTCGAAACTACCAGGTATGCTGCTGTCATTGCCATGTTAACGGGCTGCAGCATACATTTCGCCATCACGGCCTATGCTCAATTTTAAATTATGGGAATCGTCGACGATGCTCCGGAATCTGAAATGCTAGTTTTCTCATGACTGGTCTCTTATGCGACAAGATGTCACCGCTATTAAACGAAGCAGCGATCTATTGCCTCAGGTCTGGGTATCTATGATTATATACCTATGAACGGTGTGCGATGGTGCGAACCATAATCTGCTATAATTCCAGAGCGGCGAGACTCCTGTTCCCTATTGGACGGCGTATCTTGAGTCGTTTAATTATCACGTATGGTCTGTATGAAGCTTCTGAATCGCCCCCTCCATTGCATCATGTGCGTTTCCTTTTCCTATGTATTTTTCCTCAATACGTCCGGCGCCCTCAAGGCTAGTATCCTGCTCGCCCTCGCTATTGCTAATAGGATCTCCGTAAGATAAAGATAATGGCCTTCTCTCTCACTCAGGGGTTTTCCTTATATAACGTAGCTGCCTCTCCTCGTCCTACTCCTCATCTTTTCCATCTTGTTTCTTCCCCTCTTTTTCCCCCTTTCCATCTCAGCCATGCTCACATCCGGTCCCCTGCCCCTGCCAATCGCTAAGTCATCGTGCCGTAAACAGTCGAGTTATCAAAACATACTGAAGTACCGAAGCATTTGGGTGGTTCCCTATGCTTTCGGACGTCGCATAGATTCGGTGCTAACTTGCTCGGCTCTCGCATGGAACTATATGTCTTTCGCGGTGCTATTATAAACTTTTCCGGTTGCTCAGAAGGCCTTATTGCGCTTGATATAATGTACGGGGCCACCACGACCCTGGACCCCAACCCAGACACCATGATTCCGCAGACCGATTTCGTCGACTCGAGATGAAGGGAAACCAATCCGGCCGGGGCGAGGGACCAAAAACCAGAATAGAAGGAACGAGTTATTCAGCCAGGTATTAATAACCGAGAGGATGGTGGGAAACGGCATATTTCTGCAAACTCTGTGGCCCGACATTCAGGGGCCGTATAGACCCCAATAGGAAATGCGTACTTGTTTCTCCTTGAACTCGGCCTCTGTGTCAAAAGGAGAAACCCGCAAAGGAGCAAAGCGCAAGTTATTTGTCCATCTAATCATAATGTATAGCTAGCATGATGGTACAGACGTATCATGTCAGACCAGGGATACGAAGTACAGCCTTCTATGCCTCCATTTATATCCTAACACCGCGTCGATTATCGCCGTGATCAAGGGCCCGGGGTTTATTATCGCCGGCGAGACCATAGTACGGATGGATATGCTGTTCGTTGAGCTCCGGCCGCGTACGGGTTCGTTCGAGAATCGAGCCTCGTCATAACTGATGGAGGGCCGAGCTGTAAATCTACCCGGGCTTCAGCACACCTACATGCCTCAAGAATCTAATCGACATATCTGGCCATCTTTCCCGTCCCCATCTCTACAGCATCAAAACGCATACCTACCTGTGCAGCTCTTTATGGATTGCTTGACCGTAATAGGGTTTCCCCAATGTAACCGGATGCTGTGTATTATATGACACATTATTGAAGCATGCATCAAATGCTCTGACGGACTTTGGAGTTCGTAATTACGTCTAACCCCGGCGACGGCGAGTATTCTCCAATTGCACAGGTAACAACCGCCAGGACCATACCGAGCTGCAGGTATGGATTGCCGATATGGGTATGCCATATAGTCTTAGACGCCGCTGGATGACTTATCTAGTTGGCTGGCTCGCTCCCTGCCCCTATTACAAGGGGTTTGAGACAGGTGTATTTACCGAGCTACCTCTCGCACATTGCGTTTGGGCGATAATACACGTGGTTGTGGTGCGCAATTGGCAGACACCTGATCATTCAGATAATTGAACTTCCATTCCTCTTGTCTCTCGATCCCCGATAATATCGCAATTGCGACGACACTCAACATGGAGCTCCATATAGAGAGCACCATGGTGGGCCGTTTAACGCGCCTCATTTCTGGTAATAGGCTACTTCAGTATCCTGACGAAATCGACACCTCGTTGTGGACCAAGGCAATACAGCAAGATGCGCCGAGCAAACGGTCGGGAGGGGTCGATAATGGCCCAGTCGCTGAAGCCGGCAAGGAGAAACCGAGTGATATAGCCCCTGAATCGCAGTTGGATATGTCCAGTAGTGGCTCGGGACATCTCGTCGTAGGATGGTATGGTCCAGATGACCTAGAGGCGAGTTTGACTTACCTACGTAAACCTCAACCTAGTGCCTCGGCCGCCTTGCTGACGACTTCACTACCAGAACCCCCAGAACTGGCCGAGGAGTTTAAAGCACCTACTTGCCTTCGAAATGTGCTTCCTTAACTTCGCTGTTTATATCGCAAGTTCAATATATGTGCCCGGTGAAATCGAATTGATGGCTGAGTTCGGCGTCAGTGAGGAGGTGGCAACGCTAGGACTCTCCCTGTTCACCTTGTAAGATCCGGGCACCCCGAATCGACAGCCAACATACACTGACGTGCGCAACTCCGCTCGTATCTAGCGGTTATGGCTTCGGGCCTATGCTGTGGTCCCCCTTATCCGAGATGCCTCGGCTGGGCCGTACACTGATCTTCTTCTGGACACTCTTCGCATTTGTAATTTTCCAGCTTCCAGTCGGCCTAGCGCCCAACGTTGCCGTTTTCTTGGTGTTCCGATTCATCACAGGCTTCTGCGGTAGCCCATGTCTCGCTACCGGCGGCGGCACTATCAACGACCTATATCCACCAAGCCAGGTGCCGTCTTTGCTGATAATCTGGCAGTCGGCGGGTATTCTCGGACCTGTCTTCGGACCCCTTATTGGCGGCTACCTGGCCCCGGCTAAAGGCTGGCGCTGGACCATCTGGGTCTTCACCATCGTGTGCAGCTTCGTTGTCGTTGTCTTTTTCTTCCTCCTCCCGGAGACGAGCGCGGACAATATCCTCTATAAGAGGGCTAAGAGGCTCAGGGCCGCCACGGGGAACGATCGCCTGAAAAGCCAAAAGGAAATCGATTCGGCACAGCATACCGCAAAGGACACCCTGGTTCTTCTCAGCAGGGCTTTTACACTAACCTTTACGGAGCCGATCATTCTTCTGGTTGATTTGTATGCGGGCCTGCTGTACGGCGTCCTGTTCATATGGTTTGAGTCGTTCCCCCTGGTGTTTGGGGGTATATACGGTTTCAACACCGGCCAGCAGGGGCTTGTTTTTCTCGGCATCCTGGTCTTCACACTCATCTCGCTGACGCTGTATCTCATTTGGATCAATAAACGCCTCGTACCGTCGATGAGGTCAGAGAAGTTCAAGCCCGAAATGGTTCTTCCGCCGACATTCGTTGGGTGCTTCGCACTCCCGATCTGCTTGTTCTGGTTCGGCTGGACATCCATGAAAGACATCCACTGGATTGTACCAACCATTGGCTCTGGTCTGTTCGCCATCGGTGTCGTTACGCTCTTCAGCTCGGTCTACTCGTACATTGGCATAGTGTACGCCCGATACGCCGCATCTGTCTTCGCCGGAGCCGCCCTGTTCCGTGCGTCCTTGGGAGGAGCTTTCCCGCTCCTTGTGAGTTCCGCAGTGATAACCACTTACTCCTTTGCTTCTGGCTAACGCAATGATTCAACTAGGCACGACCATTGTTCAACAGCTTGGGCATTGGCCCAGGCAACTCACTACTGGGCGCTCTTGCTGTTCTGTTTATTCCTTTTCCGTTCATATTCTACAATGTGAGCCAAACTGAAAAATCTCGTGTCTCGATGGACCGCTAATTTCTATTAGTATGGTGAAAGAATTCGTGGCTTGAGCAAGCGTATCGGCTGAGCACTAAGTATGCAATGATGCATTATTACTAGGGACCTGGTACCAAGTTTTAATTATCGATTATCCGGGCAAATAGTTTTCCATTCCAAGCCAACTGAAGTTGATGTAATTACACTTCTTGACTATCCTTCCCACCCAGTTCTCTACTTAGTGGTGTCGGTCTCATTGTGGATCGAGGCGCCCGAATCGAAAAGTTGGAGAGACCTGCTTGTGAAGCCTTGAAGGGACTGTATTGGGAAGTGAATTATTAAATATTAGTGAGATCCACTACGTTGGATCATCTATATACTTATACAAAAGCGTAGGATAAGGTTTAAATGTGAACGCGGAGGCGCGTGAAAGGAGATTAGGAGCCTAGGTCGTGTCCCACCGATTCTACTCGTACATGATTCCTACACGACTTTTATTTCTCGGGCTGGATTAGTGCCATCGATTAACTCGCGCTGCCTCGTATGCGGCCTCCGAGTAATCAGACCAGGAATTCCCGGGCCCGTGAGTCGCATCCGATGTTTTCCGCGCTGTGAATGGTACGGTCCCGCCCACGCTAGGGAGGCTGACTTTTCCGGTAAAGCTTGCCATGTTCTCGCCTTGAAACGTGATGGTCCCGTTTTCAGGATCATGATAAATCATGCTCTCTACCGTCTCAGCACATCTCAACTTCAAGTAGTACTTCCGAGACTGGGAGGGCGAAGGTTTGGCCTTCTTGGGCGGACGACCTCGGCCACGGCTTTTGGAAGCGGTAGCTGTATGTTTCCTCTTGGACCCTGATTGCCTTTCTTCTTCCGAACTGTCATTCTCGTCTTCTGAGCTGTCATTATCGTCATCGCTTTCGCTATCCATTTGAGAGCAATATTGATTGACAGCCTGTTTATCCGTGCTCATGATCATAACTCCTTCAAGAATGCCAAAATCGAAGGATGCCTTGTAGATTCCAGGGCTTCCCATCTCACGAATCTCAAGACTCAAATCATCCGCCTGATCAGGCCATTGTCCCTCGATTTCCTCACAGTCCACGATGTAGGTCCCGACTGGTGAATATGTTTTGCGTCCTTTCTTTCGCTTGAGAGTCTTCAGATAGTCGTTGTGTGATTCCGACCGCTCCGCCTCCCGCTCTTCATCTGCGGCTTTCTGTGCTTTCTCCTCGTCGTCCTCGTGCCTTTTCGCTGCGCGCTTCACAGCGGCGGAGTCCCAGCCGATAAAGATCATTTGCGTGCGTGGCCCATGGCCCGTCGCGTGGTGAAGTCCAGAGATTTTGTCGGCAGCCTCGCGCAGTTGACCGGATGAATAAGAGCTAGACGTGTGGAGTGGGAAGCCGATCGCTGTGGTAGTTTTGGCGCGATCGGGCTGCCCGGACGTCAAGAAATACTTTTCCATAGCCCACTCTGGAGACGATGAAATCTCTTCGGGAGTCAGTCGCGCGAGCCATTCCACATGCATCTCATCGCGTAGTTTGACAATGTGGGGAGGGACCTGGTCGCATTTCCCGGCCTGTAGCACTTTTTTCAGAAGCGAGGTGCCGTTTCCGGTGAACTCTTTCTCGTCGAAGACGACACCGTAGTGCTTGAGTTGGCTCCGAACGAAACCATCGCGATAAGAGTTGCGGATAAATTTATTTCCCAGCGGAGTCAGTTTGGGTAAGAAAGCATCTCGGAGAGCCGAGCCTGGCACGCGTTCTCCCCGGTGGGGAGCGGCGGTATGGAACCTGCCATACGCATAGCTAAACCCATCTCTGACGACTTCTTCGGTTGGCATCGCGATTCGCCTCAGACGCGATTGAGTTATTAATTGAAAAGAAATTTGGTGTACAGCGTCTGCGGAGTTTTCGTTGGTGGTGCCCTGGAGGTCAAAGCGGGTTCATTGTATTGGAATCAAAGGTGATAAAGCTTTAGGGAAGCCTGGTACCTCTATATATTCGGCTGTTCAGCACCCCTGAAGCGGGTCTCAGATGGCAGACACTCATATGGCAGCTGCGCATCTATAGGTGCCAAATCACCAACACACACGCCACACTACCTTACACCTGGCCGCCAGGTGTGCCCACCCGACTACATCTTCAGTATCAGTGTGCACTATCAGTATCAACCGAGGTAGTTGGGTAGATACTCCCTCACGTGCCGGATCAGTGCTGGATCAGATCATACCGGTGTTTTGTTAGATGTGTAGGTATAACTGGTTGTAACTTATTAGCTGCCATTTCATTCGGGTGAGGCTGACATATCTCTGGGCCGGCCAGCACGGGGGTCTCTAGAGGAGCACCGGCCAGAAGCACAGGCGGCATGACACGATACAAGGTCCGGAGCTAGGTAGCTACCTATCAAAGGGAATAGCTCCCGCCGTGCTGACCGGTGCTATTAGCCCCTCTGCTCAGTGCTAACATGGCGGGCCGGTGCCAGTGTATCGAGGTAGCGGGATATGTGGTTCCCATAAGGGTCACAATCCCGCATCAACACCATAAACCTCGTGACTGAGTGGTTTCACCTGTTTCATCCAGATACCTTAGATGAGGTACTATTTTAGGGCCCCTAATTTAGGCCAGGATCTGGGGGATTCTTATGAAGCTATAGCTGCTTCCGCAAATGCAGATTTTGTAGCAATTCGAAGTCCATCCTTAACCGAGTCAATGCCGTAGACTGACAATAATATTGGATAATAGGTATCTAACTACGGAAGACCGATTTAAAAGTTTCGATCAGCCAAGACCACTATAGCCCACTGTAACGCCACTGTAGTGATCGAAACTTTTAAATCCCTTTTCCGTACTGCAGTCCAATCCCAGCTGCGTAGAGCGACCTACAAAAGCTAGACAGGGTTGGATCATAGTTCGCCCCCAAACTGACCTAGCTTAGATGATCGGCATAGCCAGTGGCGCCGACGACATTGGATCATGAGGCTCTTACGCCCCCCTTGCTCGTGGCTTCGCCAAGACTTGCCAGGTATCACGAACAAGAGAGGGGCACCTTACGGTAGCCAAGGGGATAGTATAAGTTGCTAATATATACCGATTCGGAGCGACGACGTCCTTGGACTGGATCCTCTTCTCTCAAAGCCTCGAATGACCAAATTTCTCAGCATAGCTGACGAAATTCCTTTAGAAAAAAGACGTCGTCCATTGAGATAGGGGCACTCCTTAACGAGGGCGCAAATTTTAACGCGGAGGGGGAAGAGAACGGCAATTCTCTATAATCTGCTTCTTTTAAAAGACACGATAGAACTGTGTGGAGGTTCCTAGCTTATGGCACGAATGCGCCGAGGCGGCCAAGCAGGTGCTACCTATAGACCTGATGATGACGCCCCGCAGGCTTCTTCAGGAGGGCACGATAATATAGTCGAGATGCTCCTAGCTAAGAGCGCACATGCTAAACACGCGGAGCAGAATCTATGGCACTGCCCTACAGGCTGCCTTTTCAGGAGGGAGCCCCGGGAATCTTGCAGCCATGTTGGTGCAGCCCGTTTCTCTCTCGCCATAATATAGAGAGATTCGACTGTCCGTTCTGGTCTCGTGTAGCTCTGAGTAGCAAGAACATTGCATTCTCGAATCTCATTAGGAATACAGCATAGCATATCCGTAATGCGTGTGTGGCGATTCCCAGTCAGAGCCTAAGTCCCGCGAGCCAAAGCAATGCAACTAAAAAGAAGGTTCTTCTCTCCTCCATCCGCGTTCAGCTTGATAATCCTTTTGATGCCCATGTCAAGCGCTCGCGGACTGAGAACGTCCTCGTCATCAGCGAGACCTCCTCTATCCAAAGGGCCCTGTCTCGATCCTTCAAGCTCCCAGAGTTTCCCACCGCTCTTGACAAAACTCACAAAATGCCCACCATCACGCTCGATCGTCGGATCCGCATCGCTGTCGCCGGCCTGCTCGACCGACTTGTGAGCAACTTCGAAGGGCTCGCTGTTGTACAGCATTTCGGCGCGCTTGTCCATATCTAGCGGGATGGCGAGGCTTCGTATCGCCGCGAGATCGGAATCACGCTTGATGAAGTCGACAGCCGGGCCGTTGATCACGCTATGGAGCAGACCGATGGAGCCGCAGGCGTGGCCGATGGTCTGCTTGAACCAGATGACGGGCTCGTCAGGGCCAAAGCCAGTGTAGGGTTCTTTGTCAGCGTCTTCGGCCTGGCGATTTCGATCCCAAGCTGGTGTGAGTGGAATGATGACCAGCAGAGCCAGGACAGGTCGAGGGATATGTGAGAGTAGTTCGGGTTCATCGAGGGAATAGACGTCGTAGAATTGGAGCTCGGACGATAGACCTAACTTCGCTGCCAATTGGTTCATTACATCGGGGTTGTTCTCTGCCATTTGCGATGAGTTTCTGCTCCAAGACAAGTGATCCATGAGGGCATGGGTCTCTTACCAAGCATTTTCCATGTCTTTTTGGCCATTTTGGGCAATCAATAAGTGGAAGACGTCGAAAAGTCAGAGATGCTGGCAGGAGGGAGATGGTGGAAAGATTGCAGGATCTGATTCTTAGAATCTTAAGAACTGTCACAAAACCGGGAGTAGCTTGTGAGATGATCAAAGACTAGGCGGGGTTGGAAGTTGGTTGTAGTCGTGATAGGTACAATGGAAGTGGAGAGTCGTAGGGCTGCCCTGTGTTCATGGGGCGATGCTACCTATCTAGGTAAATTACCCCAGGGGCAGGCTGACTACGGGCACCCCTATTCGGAGGTGTAGTTATTCGGCACCCCCAAGGCGCCATGTGGCCAAGTAAGCAGTACTTAATCCGTATTGCGGCGCCGTAATCCGTAATCAGTCAGTGTGCCACAATCGGAACGGTCCCCCATCACGGATCTGACCAGTTGTCTCCAAGGTTCGGCAGTGAGTAGATACAATCAAGGTAATCAGCCGGGCCCCAGCGGCTCGTGAGGAACGGCCAGCGCCCCAAACCCAACTGCCCAGTATTTTCAACAAATCCGTATCCGAACTATGTCCGTAATACAGACTACATAGCCCTAAAAGGCGGTTGGATGGATTGATGGAGCAACCTCGCAGAACCTTGCTCGCACAGGGGCTAGTATCACAACCGACTTGGAGCACACAGCAGCTTCGCGTGCGTACGTCGCGCCATCAGCGAGGGAGCAAAAGACCCACATGTAGCCAACTTCGAGCAACGACGAATAGGGGGCACTCGACTAGATTACGGGAGCATTACCGCGTGGGGACCAGGCCGCCAATTAGGGAACGAAAAGGCTGTCTTGATCTCCGGGATGTCAATCAAAGTGAGCCTAGGACGCAAGTAGACTGCCCGATGGCAGCTTTAGACCGATAGCTGAGATATTGGTAGGTATTGCACATTGGCTAGTAGTCATCAAGATATAATAAGGACATACCTAGCGGCTAATATTTGGGACACTATGCATTTGCCCTCCTAATATCCTAGGTATGAGCGCCGGGGGTTGACAAGAGTGCCTGATGCCATTTGATGCGTGTCCATGATAGCATACCTACTTTTCATAGAATATTCGTAACTCGTTATAGAGCCGGCGAGACCACCTATCTCCGTCGACGAAATCGGTTGCCGACTCCGAGTCCACCCTTGGATCCCGTATTTCTTAACTTCAGACGCTTGAAGTTCGCATGTGCCAACTCATTGACTTTCCTAACAGCTTTCCGCACCTTACCCTCCTTCTTGTCGGTTGCCTTGCCTTCCTTTTTCTTGTCAGCTTCCTTGGGCAACTTCTTTTTGGGGGCTTTGTCTTCCATATTGGAGACATCGAAGTCCAAGTCCGAATCAAGATCCGGCAGATCTTCCGTAGGCTTGGTCGGATCGAGCTGCGTTTCAAGGACAACTTCCTCTTCTTCATTGCCCTCTTCAAGCTCACATGCTTCGTCCTCTGTCGGGGCTTGTGGTCGCTTGGCTTTCGTAGGTCTCATGTTGACTCGCCGGGTAGTTCTCTTTTGGCCCTTCTTCTTGTATATCCTCAGAGGTTGGCCGTCGCGTCCCTTCACTTCCTCCGTCGGACTGTCGTACAGAGCTTCATCATCAAAGCCTCCCAAAAGTTGAGGTTTCTGGCTATCCGGCTCCAATATATTGGACGGGACTTTCGACATCGATACCACGGGCCTCGCACCGTTAGATGGAGCCGTTTCATTCTCCATTTCGCGTAAAGCCTCCAATTCATCGTCGAATTTTTCTTCTTCCAGCTTCCTCAGACCTGCAAGGACACTGCTGAGACTGCGACCAAGGGGCTTTGGGGGGAGTCGTAGCAGCGGAGGGGGGGACACGTATTGGCCATCCTCGTTGACAGTTGGCAGGGGTGCTCTTCTCAAGAAGGCAGGCGTAGATAAGTGAAGTTTCGAGGCAGAGTTGGGTGTCGTAGCGCCCAGGGGATCGCCGGCTTTTCGCTTGCTCGGTGTCATGAAGCTGTTAAGAAGGTTGCGCTTAGACGATGACATGGGCGTCCGCCCGAGTTTGTATTCCTCCATCTCGCTAGCCGACCTCTTGCTAGGAGTGGCCTGGAGCCTAGAGTTCTTTCCTGCTAAATCATTCGGTGGTTCATTCTCCATGTTTTCTTCGAGGAGATCAAATATGCCTAAGATGCGACCATCCTTCTGTGGCGTCGGGCCTATCGAAGTGGGCATGGCGGGACTGAAGAGTGACTGAGACGAAGGCGTATAGAAAGTGCTATCTTCAATGTTGATCGTACGGTTTCCCGATGGTGTTTCAACATGCTTGCGACGTTTCGAGGGAGTTGTCGATAGGTAGTCTTCAGACCTGTGCTCCTGGTGTTGAGACCGAGATGGGGTTGGCGGCAGCTTGCCTGCGAGGACATCTCGAACATGGTTGTATTTTTTATATTTAGAAGCTATTATTCATTGATATCGTTAATTGCGCAAGCATTCGATGGGTGAAGAGAGAGTGTGTGTATGTGTGTGCGTGTAAAAGAAATATCTTCTCCCTACCTATACTGGGAGTCTGCTTGATATCTTGGCGACTGGGTTTTTTGCCACCATTGCGGCTTGCCCAGTCTGCTTCGAACTGCTTCAGCTCGGCGCGCAACTGTGATGACTTGGTCTCATATCTTCGTCTCGTAGCCTCGTCCATGGCTAGGTCGATTATTCTGCGAAAGTAATGAAATAGATGGATGAATTAAATTATGAGGCTTCACAACTTATACTGTAACTCGATGCCAGTGGTTGTAAAATGTAGAGATGCTCTCTCGGAGAACAGCGGAGCAGAACGGGGTAAGGTCCAAGAATCAGGTAAATAGATAATGGATTGACAAGCGGTATGTATAGAACATTACGCGACGCGACGCGACGTGACGCGATGACGGGACCTGACCCGGGCCAAGTGGGGTCCGTATAAGAGGATCCACTCCTATCGGGCGCCAGTGGAAGGAAGGGTTTTCTAGAAAACAGGCATGGCTGAGGCAATGGTTGACAGCTGGCTTCCCCCCGTTGTGCCGCTTTTGCCACCTGCCCTGTACAATTAGTGTACCTACACCTACTTCGCACTTCGGAGTTAGACGTTGCCACTCCCTTCATGTTGCTTCCCGGCAAGCTACAGAGTGTACATCCCCAAAAACAAACAAAAATAAATTGATTTCCTCGCTCCATGGATGCGGAGGACCACTCAGGCGATCTTCAGTCAAGGGTTCTTCAGAATACACTTGCAGAAGTTGCCGCCAGGACCGGGCTAGCCAACGACGAACAGCCGAGCGAACCATGCTGTGTTATCTGCCTTGATAGTATCACGGAAGCTTGTGAAGCGAGACCCTGCAAGCACCGCAATTTCGATTATCTGTGTCTACTGAATTGGCTCGAACGCTTATCCAAGTGTCCGCTATGCAAGGGCGACATTCATGAAGTACTATATGACTTTGGTTCCAATGGTCCCGGAACAAGTCGTGTATACCTGGTGCCTCAGGTGACCAATGAGTCTCGGAATGAGCCGACACAGGTCGAGCGGCATAGGTCACAAAACATAGCCCAAAGGCCAAATGGTCGCCGATACGATGACCGTAGGCGCCAGCCCGTAACGCAAGACGAAGCCATTGTCCGTCGCCAACAAATTTATCGCAATCGCCTCTACTCCTTGCACGTGGGGTCCAACCCCAGGTCGCGTTATAGAGACATAACACCCGCCTCATTTGAATC
Organism: Xylaria intraflava; assembly: GCA_022385655.1. NCBI lineage: Eukaryota > Fungi > Ascomycota > Sordariomycetes > Xylariales > Xylariaceae > Xylaria > Xylaria intraflava. The sequence goes on along the minus strand of MU279876.1, from coordinate 63,913 downwards.
GGATCCAGAGCTCACTTCCCGCGCGAGAGCGTGGTTAAGGAGAGAACTACAGGTTTTCGAGTTTCTCCGCAATCCCAGAAGCTCACAAGGCAGTCAGGATGTCATAACACGACGACGTGCAAACAATGCGGAATTTCTCCTAGAATACATCGTTGCTATTTTAAAGACGGTAGACATCCAGGGCAGCCAAGGTGCGGCCGAGGGTATGCTCTCTGAATTCCTTGGCCGCGAGAATACGAAATTGCTTCTTCATGAGCTACGCAATTATTTACGGAGTCCCTGGTCGATAGAGGTTTGGGACCGCAAAGTTCAGTATCCGTCCTCAACCCTTGACCGTGCCAAATCCGAAGATAGGCTTGCGGCACACCAAACTGGCCCCCTGAGAGGTAAACCTATTCAAAACAGCAGCCGGCCGAGCCAAATTCGGAGGAGAGGTGATTCTTATCGCCCTTCATACCCCAAAACTCCTTTTGACCGTCCCAAGGCTTCGCACCAGAGAGACCCATGCTGAACAATAACAGACCGCCTTCAAGCTCCGAGTGCTGGCAGCCCGGGATCACTTCATTTACCAAGAAACTGTGCATCCTCGCATGGTTCTCACTGGTTGTCTCACGAAGCCATTAGCCTCTAAACGAAGCATAGCGTGGACATTCCCTAATTGACAGTGGGCCGAGATCAAGATGATACGGTTGTGCCCCATCCTCTTTAACATATCACGGCATAATCTCCTATTATTGAATCCGAATTTTCAGAACTCGACAACGCAGCCTCGGTCTTATGCCTGAGCGCGACAGCAATTGTCAAAGCTAGCCCTTGGATATATACTTCATGATTATGACGATGACGAGTCACGGCCATCTGACTTGCAAGCATTTTGTTGGATTCTTATCGGAAGCCAAAATGGATTTGAGTCGGCACTCCGAGGATGGTTATTGCCCATACAGAACTACACCAACTTTCCCAGCAATCCGCAACTTAGAACGTTAGAATGTTTATATTTAGACGCCCACCCGAGGGAGACAATGTCATTGATGGTGGCCAGGACTTAGCCACTTTGTATGTTGCCGTAATGTTGAGTTTGTAAAGTATCCATGGATAATAAGAAACTGGCTTCGGTAATGATAATAATTGATTGGAATGAGTTTGGCCGAGTGCGGCTATCATCCATACTATCTGAGTAGCTGTTTTGAGTAATCTGCTTGTCAATTGTGAGTTTCAAATGTTTCTAGGCAGCCATCTACACCCATACCCACACGCACTTACAATCGCTGCTGGCTACGAGCAATTATGTCAAGCTAAGCAGCGTCGGTTTTTGGGAGCGGCCTTACATACTTATATACTCTCCTGACGTAGCTGCGCTGATCACCAGGCTACGTCGGGTTTTCGCCCCTTTAACTATAAGAGCTTAGAGGTGACTAGATCATAATGAAAGAAGGTACTGTCGAAGTCAGGTAAAAGATCCGCTCTTGCCCCGTGTCAAATATCTGCATCGGTAGTTCGTCTTTAGCACGTGTTCCTTCACGGAAATCGGGTATCCTTGTGCAGTTCCATGTTTCCTGCTTTTTTTAAGCAAAATAATCCGTGGCAGCTCCGAAAGTAAACATCACCGCTGGGGACATGGGTCGTTCCTGCCTTCGCCGGTACGCCACTCCGCGAGCACCGCAAAGCGGAAGGCACGTTTAACCCGTGATTCTCGGGCCAAACTGCCGTAGCTGCCTAGGTACCCAAGCCCCAACGCAGTCGTACCTGCCAACTCGTGACCCGTTACAAGCGGAGGTATATGAGCACCCAGATACATTAGTTGTCCGTACAACTTGTTTTGCTACGTACCCGGTATGTACCTCCTATCAATGGTAAAATCCCGGGCTTCAATCACAGTCTTTCCCATCATGAAGTCTCAGGCAGTCCAATTACAATATGGTTTCAGTAGGGAACAGGTCAGAGCCATGTAGGGACGGCTAATGTATGTCGAGCCTAGATGTTAAGTGCCTTAAACATTCTAAATCTAGCTGTTAGACTTGAAGACGCTCTAGTTGGATCGAGATCACAAGTGGAAATTCACCCGTCATACGTGATTGTATTCGCCAACAGCAACTAGGTTGATCTGGGTCAATCTCTTTCCGGAACGATCATGAGATACAAAGGCGGTAAAATAATCGCAACGCGATATCTGGTACCAAGAGGGTACAATACCAGGTAGGTGTACCTACCACCTCGAAGTCGAGAAATACTTGGGTACTTGGGTACATCCTGTTCTTACTCTTGTTTATTGTAGCAACCGCCTTCCATGGCAAGAAACACGTTCGTCAACAGAATCCGTAGATCAACAGGCTTCTCGAAATCCTACCTTACGTTTATAAGGCTCCTTCTCTCGTCTCAGCTCGTTGCCTTTTCCCTCTTCTCTTCATCTTCCACCCTGACCCAGCCTCGCCTGCCCCTACCCCTTCCCTTTCTAGTTGTCTTCCACGCTCATCTCTCCATTTCCATCCCCTATACAAGGTCCTTCTTCCCACGCCCTTAACTCGTAACCCTCTCTCCTACCTCAACCTTTTTCCTCGTTACTCTCCAAACCCAACCTCGCCCACGCCTTATCCTATCTTCATGCCCTCATCAACGAACTTCCTCTCTCGCGACGTTCGACTCCTCTCCTTATTGGAGTCCACAATCCAGAGTCTCGCTTTATCTATTCCTTTTCGAATAGCCTTGAGACTCTCACCCGCCTCGCTCATCACCTTGCCTTGCAGTTGTCCTGCTTCTGCCATCGTTCTGCTTCTCCCATCGAGGCGCCCCTCCCATCGTGGTACCCCTTCGATCACCTTGCTTTCCCATCACCTTGGTCTCCCCCACCTTCCTCTCACTCACATTGCTCTCATGTCACCATGCTTTCCCGTCACCTCACCTCACATATCTACCTCATTCTGCAGCCAATATTATCCCATGCTTTACCTCTCATCCTCTTTTCCCTGCTCCTCGTCGTATTCGCCCCAACTATGACGCTCATATGTCTTCCAATCTCAGCGCACAACTGCGTTGGAAATCGAGGAACCCTTCACATGCTTGGTGCGTATCACATGCACCCCGTCAGAGATAACGCGTCTTTAGTATCCTATCGATGATCGACTCATGTCCTGGGTATGACATTAAACTGCCCCGGACACTACCCTCCGCCCGATTGAGACTGTCTTATCAACCGACGAGATAAATATGACCGCCTCCCGACCCGCGACCGAACCTGTCCTGGGCATGACATTAAACTGCCCCGGACACTACCCTCCGCCCGATAGAGACTGTCTTATCAACCGACGGGATAAACATGACCGCCTCTCGACCCGCGAACCGAACCTGTCCTGGGTATGACATTAATCTACCTCGGACACTACCCTCCGCCCGATTGAGACTGTCTTATCAACCGACGAGATAAACATGACCGCCTCCCGACCCGCGACCGACAACCCGAGCCCGAACCGAATTGTCCTGGGTATGACATTAATCTACCTCGGACACTACCCTCCGCCCGATAGAGACTGTCTTATCAACCGACGGGATAAACATGACCGCCTCTCGACCCGCGAACCGAACCTGTCCTGGGTATGACATTAATCTACCTCGGACACTATCCTCCGCCCGAATGAGACTGTCTTATCAACCGACGGGATAAATATGACCGCCTCTCGACCCGCGACCGACAACCCCACCGAGCGACGCCGACATCTGTTCTTTCCCCTTCCATGGGACTGGACGGAGCCTTAAAACCAAATCCACCGTCATTACATCACATAATGACGGATGGTAGAGCAAAGCGGATTACGATCGAAGCGCTGGACCTTCAGGTCCATGTCGTGCCGGTCCGATCCTACATTTTTTATTTAATTAATTTGGATAACTTATTTAGATTCTTTCAATCGATCTACTTACGTACCGAGGCTCAGTGTAAATTTCTATGTCGTGCCTGTTAGTTCAGAGCTCCCGGCCACGGTTAGCCGCCCGGCACCGAGCCGGCCGGTGTAACGGTGGGTAGTAGGGACCCGGCCCGAGTCGCCAGGCTCGTGAAATATCTAGGGAGTAATATAAAGAGTTAGAATCACCGTTATGATATTGGCGGCACCGCTCCCTTCCGGCGAAGTCGTTTGGGTTCAAAACTAAGTTGGCATTCAATATCCTTTGTTTCCACCCCTTTTTAGACGATGTGCGGCATGTGGTGAGAGAGAGATTTGCTCGGCTAGGCTTGTATCTAAGCTTGTCGGAAGTTCTGGCATTTTTAATGACTTCTCACAGATTAATCGGTAACACGCTTCGTGTATTGCTTCATCTCATCAGTGTCGGTCGGTTTAGTTATCGTGGTTACCACCATTAGGGGATAAAGATGATGGATTAAGGACGAGGAGGTATGTGGGCTACAATGCTGGTGTCTTGTTCATTATACACCGGACACGGATATGATGTTAAGCCAGATGCCGCACATTGGATTTGACCAGATTTTTAAAATCAACTTCGGTGGTAACTACATAGACAGGTATGATATGTAATAGTAGTTCATTAGATATTGAATCCGTACGTTCGGTGCTATCCAGTTAGCCCTTAATTATCTCCGAAGAAATCTAAATTTAGCTTCTCGATAACCAGGTACGGCACCGGGCGGCATCAGGAGCAAGACCAGGACCAACCGACCACATATGTCATAGTGCGGGAACGTTCACAGCGGTGCTACAGTCCGGCGCGGGCTCCATAAGGCGCGAACTGAGCGGAGAACTGCTGAATCGTTCTCCCTGGAGGCCGGCGGACCCGGAGTAGCAACGAATTTCTCATCAGGATTCATCAATGCCTATAACGTATTAGCGTTACCTACACCAACCCTACTCGGCCGGTAGCGAAGTTTATCTACTTAGTCGTGGACGCCCGCGATACGTCTTGAGGTTAGTCAGGTGGGGTGGCAGACCAGAGCTGACGGACATTACAGGCACGTTGGCGTCGCGCCGCGCGCCCGATGCAGTTAACTGTCGCTTCCGGCCTGCTGAAGTTGCCTTAGCACGTCTGCTATTCGAGCCGTCAGCGAAGCGTGCACGAGAGCTTGTGTAATAAGAGACTGTGGAGCCGTCCTCGGCTTATTAGGGGTTCGGATTGTCTGGACAGCTCTTTGTGGCATCGTCCGGATACTACGCCTAGGTAGTTTGCATGCTCCCACTACCTATGCCCCCATATTACCGATACCCCCCGTCCCCGGGCCCCCGGCCGGATCGGAAAAGGGAGAGCGTGCCCATTCTCATCTTTACTGTGACGTAGTGGACGAATATGCGTGTGTGCGTAGGTACTGGAATCATCAATCATCTGTCTGGGCGTTAAATAGCTACGTGAATAGCAAGATTTAAATTTGGTCTAGTTGGTTTCAGGACTGCTTCATGAAGGGAAGAATCTTCTTATCGTGTAATATATTGTTCTTGCGAGGGACGGCTACTTAAGTCCTCAGGGGTTTCCGCCATAGGGGCTTCGGCGGCGTTCCGGATGCGTCTTGATTTGAGAGGAGGGTCAATGAGGCAGGCTTGTCCCTCTCCGAAGTATTCCCAGTCCACAGGATACTCTATTGAATAGTAATTCTTATACAACCGTCATTCCACGTTGCTTTATAAGTTACGAGGGGCCGTTAGACTTGTGGGATCACCGGCATCTAATATCTATGTAGGTAGCGATAGGACGAGTCATGTAGCTTACATACATGGTACACGTGAAATCAGGCACGCTATCGAATGATTTCGAATCGCTATTTAGGCTATCAATGCTCACTGGAAATTGCATCACGAGCACGGGAATTGCATATTTTTAGTCGATGTTTCGACTTTAATGCCAGATGCTGACTCGGAATAACGAGATTGGCAGCTGTTCTGCCACAGGAAGTTATAAACTACCACCTATGATATATGACATGTACGGACATATGGAGGCAGTCTTTTCCCCACGACATAGCGCGGAGCTGCTTCGAGGTGGTCATCGAAACTTTTATACGAAAGTAGGTCCTGTGGTAGGGCCGACTAATTGACTATGGTCTCACTCCGCTTGTCTCCTATTTCTCATCCCATTCCGCTTGCTTTACCAACAGGCTTCCTAGCGCACACGTTTCCCCAGTCTCAAGCCCCAACGTCATGCTTCTGGTACCTAACCTGAATTAGGTATCCGGGATTGACGGAGGTTGTGGCTGATGATCTGGTTTTGGCTCTGGCTTCGGCCCCGGCTGAGATTGCAGCTGGGATTACGAGTTTGGCTTAAAAGGCTACCTGCCGTCGTCGAGAGCTCTAAGAAATGTATCCATGACGCCACTTCCATTCATATTTCGCGATGTCGTTCCTGACTTCAAATGCTACCCGCGTTATCATTCTACATTCCTTTGCGATCGTGCGGGAAAAGGTGATCTAGCTCGGCGGTTGTGGTTATGTAGGAGACTCGAATGTATAAGAGGTGCTTTGGAATATAGCGTGAGAAGAAGAGAAAGCAAACTCAAGGTGCTGGACCATTCACATTGAGAATGAACATCGTGCTGGTTGCTTCGCTCCTCACACCACCTACACATAGGTGACGGGCAACAAGGCCGTACTCAAAAACTTGAAGTGATCACCGCGGTGGCACATAAATACAAGCCGTGTTACGGAGCTTGTTCGGTTGTTCTAGTCATGTATGGGCTTTAAGACAATCGTATGTCATCCATTTCTATACAGCTGATGGCTAGATGATTAACACCTAGGCGATCTATCATCGGTACCGGCTTGTTGATTCCAAAGAAGATAGGGGAATCAAGCGAGACACGGTGCCAAGGGTCGAGGAAAGCTAGATGATGCATTGGGCATGACGTCTGCGTACGAGTAATGAGGCGCGGGCAGGAAAGCTTAATAAGTACATACATCTTATCTTGCCTTGTCTTGCCGACGACTACATTACAAGGTCAGACAAACACCAGGCCATGGCACCGGCAGCTTCGGGTCGGTCTATCTGAAGTTTAAAACCCCCGTTTTCAGCTGCTGTACAGACTGCAACAACGGCTTTATAGACATCACTTGCCCCGACCCCGCCCTGCCATTGCTCTTTGCTCTTTGCCCTCACCTTCTAGATTCATCGTTGATAGATTCACCGTTGATAGACTCACTGTTGAAAGCAACTGCCCAACATGGCCATCTACCATACTGTCATGATCACATTCAAGGCGCTTGTCCCGCAGAATGAGATCAATGCTGTGAGTCGATAGAGTGGTAGTAGTGGTTTGCTACTGTGATCGTGAGCACCCGACTGACTGACCATGCACCGATAGGCCTGCCAGGGGCTTCTCTCACTCAGCGAGAAGTGTAAGCACCCTACGACTGGAGAGCCATACTTGAAGGTGTTGGGCGTAGGGAAGGAGAACAGTATAGAGGGTCTTCAGGTGCGCTCAGATCCATCCCCTGGCGAATACAGGTAGACTGAAAAAGGCGAGACTGACGAGAAATGCGATCTATAATAGGGCGAAGTTACCCATGTCATGGTTGTCAAGTTCGAAAACAAGAAGGACAGGGAATACTACACACACAGCGATCCTGCCCATCTCGCATTAATCCCGACCATAACCCCCAACGTCCGCAAGCTCCAGGTGGTCGACTTCACGCCTGGAGAATTCTAGGATCGAGCGCTTTGAGGTTGGAAATGCGACAGGGGATAGAACGGTGACGCGGCACAGGCTTTGAGGGAGGTATCTAGTCAATGGACGCACAGAAATATAATTACTATAGAATCGGCAATGGGAAGATAAGGCGTGATGCGGAGTCGGGCAGTACCCACGAGCACGTCGACCGGATGTAACGTGTTCTTGCTCGTCAAATCAAGCCTATCGCTGAATATCTACTGTTCGAACTTCGGGCGCTGTGAGAGAAATAATTCGCTGCCCTGCTGTCGCTGTTCCTTGTACACGGTATCTTTATATTACTTACATATGCAATACCGGCACTTGCTCCTATTCGATCCGTCTTGCGCATAACCCCGCACTTGGATCGAGTCCGGTGTTAATGTTCCGTACGTCATAGGTTGTTTTCTACACATTCATTGCGACCAAAATTACGGATGCTACCAAGACTATAACCCGAACTTGGCTATATAAGTAACATATCCCAAGAACGCGTACAGGTTTGCTCATTGCGTACTATGTCGTACTATGTCCATGGCTCTGGGTCCTGACGATATCCGTCTCGGTTCACCAGAGACAGGTAGACAGGTACCTGGTATTAGGATGGATGGGCAGCGGTTGTCGAGGTTAGGCCGCTATAACTATGGGTAGGCACCACTTAGATAGTGGATTAGGGGGCCGTGCTGCTATAACCATTCCTACCGGCAGTGGTCTCAAGGGGCCACCGAGACAATGCTGAAGGCCACACGGTGTCGTACCGTAGTGCAACGCACCTGCTGCATCCCATTTACTTCGTACATTCCATACTTACCAGTACCTGCCTGGTATGTTAGAGACTTGTCCTGCCGTACCTACCATATACCGCAGTGAGTGCTGATTATACGGATAGGGAATTGTCTCGATAATATCTCTTCGGTTAGAGCATACACTACCTGTGAGGTACCTAGGTAACAACTATAACGTGTTAAACGCTGTTGCCCGGCCTGCCGCCTTGTTCGGCCATCCACTTCCTATAAGGAGGTGGTGCCCCTCTCATCCACTCATTTGAGAGGCGGGGTGGCCCACCAGTACGGTGTACATCTATACGGTGTAGGCATGTAGGATGGGCACTGTGCACTGTACACGCATACGTTAAACTCGCCCACGCGTTTCTGAATCCTTACCTGGGTTCATGTCAAGTGCCGGAGAGCTTTTGTTTGCACTTCCTGATTCCTTCCACCCATTCTACCCATCCATTCGTGATCCGTCCATCCACACTATTGCAGAACATTATACTACACACCTGGGGTCCCTTTTATTTCGGGAACCAAGTCGACAACGCTGTCTGACTGACAGCGACCCTGGTTATCTACGTACCTCGATTCCTCGATTCCTCGATTCGCGGCACGCACGTAACCCGGGGACTTCGCCTCATTGCCACCTATCCAGCTACGCTCTTTGTCCTTCTGCCTTGTTTGTTTTGATACCCTCGTATGAACCGCATACTCGCTTGAGTCATTCAACGCACGCGACTGCCAGAGCGCTACCTATTGTTGTCTTCCGCCATCCTTCTCGCTTCGCCTACCTTCGGAACAGGAGGGAAACCGACTTGACTTTAGACCCTTTAACCCCCTTCCCAATCATCAACCATGTCGCAATCACCAGCCGTCCCAATGCTCATCAACATCCCCCCGCCGCCCACCAACCCGGAGACACCTGGCGAAATGCCGTGCGTGATTCCTCTTTATCTATCCTATGTTTCGTGTTTACGGTCGCAAGGAAGCTGACTCTACCGTGTACCGTAGTGGCACTCCGACTAGCACTACTACGTCGCTATCGGCACTTTCTACCACTGCTATCAAGGATGGACATCGCGGCCATGCTCACCTCGCCCTGGGCGGTCCCAAGGGCCACGGTCATCACCCCTCTACTAATAGTCTAGAGGCCGAACGTGCCGATCGCATCAGTCGCCTTGCTGGCCTTGAACGAGTCTCGACTCTCCGTGCACCAAATCAGTCACACGGTCTTAATACCGGCTCGCCACAGATAACCCCGACATCTACTGGCTTTCCCCTGCAGATTGCGCCCCATGCCTTAGCCCCAGCATATTTCGATGCGAATGGCCAACCTACAGCAATTACCAAGGTGAGCACTGTCGGTACCGCCTCCGCCACAGGCAGCGTCGGTGCGCGGACTACCACAGAGGCTGGCGAGCGCTTTGAGGCAGATTTAACCGATATCGACGAGGATGGCCTAAGCACAGATACAAATTACCGCCCCATGGATGTGGACTCGACCTCAAGCGCTATCGACCCTATGGATGAAGACTTGGCGAATCGATCCGTGTGCGGGTTCGAGGATCGTATGAGCGACGATGGAAACGCCAGCCTTGTCGGCTTCGGAGAGGGCGCTAATAGTACAGTCAGCGGTCCCATTTACGTTCGCAAACAACATCCGGGGCCCGGCAGCGGTGTATGGAGTCTGGAGAGAAGCAGTTCAGGCCTGAGTCAGGAAGCAATGTTGAGATCTCGAGAGATGAGGGATGTAGCCGGTAGTGATACACCTGTAAGCTCCTCAGCCGTGGCTGAGACACACGAAGCCAAATATGTCGACGGCGTTGCGATGGACGGCGGCGGAGGACATGTCGGCACAGCAGATGATGACATGTTCGTCGATACGACCACGCGCGGGCCCATCCCCATTCAGCCCGGCCAGCACCAAACGAGTGCTCTTCGAGAAGGTGTCGGAGGTCCTGCTAGCCGTGAGGCTGCGGAGCGCGTTATCCGTGAGCGACTCTTGCAAGGCGAGGGTCACCGGCCTGCGCAAGGCGGCCCGCAAGGCGGCGAGGAAATTGGCAAGCCCCATGCCGAAGACAAGAAATAAAGCAACGGTTCGTCTTGTCAGCTGAGCCATGGTTCTCTGAGCCGCCGATTTGGTGTCATCAATATCATTTTTTTTCCTAGGGGCGTTCTGGGGTTGGGTATGAAAGAATCGATCTGTGGGTTAGTAGATTCGGGGTCGGCACGTCAGCTATGATGGACTCAGAGCTAGGAGTACGGTTGTCTTATGATTCTGTGACTAGCTGACTGGACGGGCGGCTTGTGTCGCCCGCATTCCTTACTACTTGGCGCAACGTTTGGCACACGTGTCGGGGGGGATAAAAATTCGGCGGGCTGTGAAACTCACGGTGCATATCTGGAGCCGAGCGCGTAAGACACCGCCTGTAAGGAGAGAGAGTACATAAAGTACCTACTTACATATCTAGGTAGGTAGTTATGCGAATCATCCTACCTGCTCTGCTCAGCAAATACGTTGATGATCACAGGCTTGCCGCGCACACGCTAGTATGATGCGTACGAAGCCCAACAGGCATAATCATGAATCAACCGCTGCTATGAATAGAGCACCGTCTGTGTCGTGGATTTTACTCCTAGCCGCCCTCCTTTAACTACCTATTACAGCAGGTAGGAATTCGTCGAATGCTGGCCTGTTGTCCTGTGTTATTACCTATGCATAGTAGCTATGGAATTCCTAACCCATGCCTATTGCAGTAGGTAGGTAGCTTATTCCGGTTTTCTGCCGAAACATGGCACAATACGGCACCTGGATAGGTAGATAGCCCTCGGTTTCCAACGTAAGCGGCTTACCTTACGGTAATACGGGTACCTATGGAGCAAGAGGTGAGTGAGGCCCAAGGGCCAGGGACGATATGTCGTTAGTTGCAAGAGCTTGCGCAGTGGTGCGGCACAAGCGCCGTGTTGAAGGGCGCCGCCGCCGCCTCACCGCCTCCGTTGGCGCTAGGTTAGCTCTGGGTAGGTGAGCGGTAGTTGTTATCCACTAGAATAGGTAGGCGGTTACGGTGTTCTACTGACCTTGGAAGAGGGTCAACGGCCGAGCAATTGGGGTTCGTGGTTTTGGGGGAATCTGGAGGGGGTTTTCGACGTCAAACGCCGAAACCATCCTACGGACTGACTGAGTGTCGTGCCCACCCCTCTTGCTCGGCCGCCATCTCTCTCCAACGGGTCATGTTAAGCGCCAGCGCTTTGTGATGGTTAGGTGGGATGGCCGAATAATAGGTGGATTAGTCAACACTTTACGTCTGACGGCGCGGCTGGTTCTGTCACATAGGGCAACGATGCCGCCCATATGATACGTACGGAGTGAGTTAGTTGGTTGTCGGATCTCGTGTTTTGCGACCTCCCTGCGAAGGAGCTCAATGTCGCGGGCGCTTTCAACGCACGGTAGGTAGGTCGTGGCGCTCACGACCGGTTCTCGTCGGCGGGTAAAGATTCTGGCCCATTTACCCGGTAGTTAGACCGACCATCGGGAGACTAAGGTAGTGTTTTCGCACGAGCGATGATTAGTTGTTTACCTAGGTGCCCTAAGTATTCGCACGCGCTCTCTTTCATAACAGCCCATCAATCGTAGTGCGTGCGTTCTACTTCAAACTAGATAATAGCGATCATCGAAAAGTCGCCAGGAGGCAGTCCGTGGTGTCCGGCCACTCTCACTCCACTACAAAATCCCGATCGTTTGAGCGCCTAAAAGATGACCAGTCCGGGCCTACGCAAGTTTTCGGAGACTTGTCTTTGTCTCGGGACGGACAAGTTTTCCCCGCGAGAGACTGACTAGCAGCCTGCCGAACCTTTCTTTGAGTGCCGTAAGCTGGTAACTTTTGCTCCCCGCAACTCTCACCAGCGTGGTAACAGCGTGGGTAAAGAATGGAATTGCCGGGAAAGCGAGGCTTGGGAGCGGTACCAGCCCCGCTGTCCCGAGGTTGGATCCACCTTCGGCAGCGCACCGGCCAATCACACGCCGTGGGCTCCGTCCCTCGGCCTGCCGAGCTGCTCGGCCACTCCGCCTTGTTCATACAAGTATACGGTGCCCATTGAGGGATGCGGTGGTCGAGCAATCCGGTTCACACGTTGCGTTGCCGACTAATTTACCTATTTTCTTCCGAAAGTCTTTACGAGGACAATCCGGAGGAAGATAGGTAATGTCCCTATGGTCGGATTTAGGACGTGAGACGGTAACATCCCTACCACCCATCAATTTGTTTGAAGGGGTGGCCCAGAAACACGGTAAGCCGTGTATAAGGGTGAGCACGATTCTATAGCGTAGGCCTGGTAAGCAAACACCGTAAGCCCTGCGATGTGGCAATCGCATTGCTCGGCCACCCAGGCCGACCGGCTGTTCTGTTTTTGGCCAGAAATTCATATGTATTTTTCTCGGAGTAGCATTTCAAATTGGTGGCGTTAAATATGGATGGGACCTACCCAGGCGAGTCACAGCAACTCCGACGGGCAATTACGCGGACAAAGAGAGATGGCCAGCCCACATCCCCCTTGCCCCCGAAGGTCCCGGTGAAAGAGAAAAAAAAAAGGTGTGTTATGTAAATCGGAACAGGATTCACGGGTGTGCCTTACATATAAAAGTACAGACTGCATTTACCCCTGGGATCTGTCAATTAGACGGTACCGGCCCCGCGGTGCAACATGTTATCTTTCCGACCCCAAGATTGACGAGCCCGGATCGATTGCGCTGGATTATCTGGGCGTCCCGGCGATGGCGCGATGTCGCATTGCGGCGTGCGCCAGGTCTGGCGGTCTTGGCTTTGAACCCTCTTTCGCTTCTGTCGCTTGTTGGTCGCATTGGACGCCTCGGTTCAGACTCCGATTCCGATTCTGGCATGACCTGTAATGTCGCTAAATGGGGGGGTTGTTGCCGAGATCAAATTCCTAGCCGGGGTCCGTGGTTGGCGTTCATTGAAATCCGCATATGAGGGTGTCGGTTATTTGGCATACACATTGACATAGGTACCTTTTATATGTTGCACACATACAAATGATACATCCTGTCTTCGCAATAGACCAGTGCGCGCATGTTTCATTGTACCTCTTCTACGATACGCACATACAAAAGATACCTGCGTTCGCACCGGTATTTGCCATGTACCTTTTATATGGTGTGTCCATACAAAAGATACCTGCATCTGCGCCTGTATGAATTTGCACCTATTATCGCGATGTACCTTTTGTATGATGTGCACATACAAATGGTACCTAAGCTGGGACGTACCACCGGGCGCATACAGAAGATCGTTCGCGATGTATCTTTTGTATGGCGTGCGCATACTAAAGGTACATACGGATGTCAATGTGTATGTCAAATAAACGACTCGCATATGAGGCTTGGATCGCTTGTTGCTTGCGCATGGAAACTATCTAATGGATGTTACCAAGCAGGCAACGATAATAGATGATACGCGCGTCCAGGTACTGTAGTTAGATAGGTATTCAATAAGTGCCTGTACGCAGCCCTACTACGTTCCTAGGTATGAAGTGGCGCTGTAAGCCAGGTGAACACCTCCAGTAACCACACTGCAAATGAGCAGGCGGTAACGTAAGAACATAGCCAACACACGTGCTGCGTGCTATGCAAAGAGGTGAGCAATATACGGTAGGTAGGTACTGTCGAACCCGGTTCCAAAAAGAAAGCAAAAAGCACATATGTAGCAATACGGTTCATACTGTAGTCAGCTCTATCTAAGGGGGGGAAAGAGACAGCGAACACATCCGTAACGACAGGTTCGATTGGTTTTCAGCAGTGATGTGGCGTAGGGCAGCAATTTCAAACCGAAACGCAGCGAAGTTATACATAGCAGTTGGGCGCATAGATAACTACTGAACTTGGAATAGCACACGCAAGCAGGAAGGGTAGTTCTCTACCTAAGTTATATAGTGTGCTTATAGAGCTGCTTAGCAGGTGTCTTCAATCGAGTTTCTGGGTAATTCCCACGTCTACTACGGAAAAGGGATTTAAAAGTTTCGATCACTTACAGTGGCGTTACAGTGGGCTATAGTGGTCTTGGCTGATCGAAACTTTTAAATCGGTCTTCCGTAATAGTTACGGTAACTACTTATAGGCACCCAACATACCTATAAGCAATGGGCATGCCTACGTGATGATGTGTCGTAGCCTGTACGCGTAACGCTTTTGCATGGTTACATGCCCAGTAACTGATTACGTACTGTCGTTATTGTAATTCTTATACGGACGTAATTACAGATTGACCTACGGTCTGACTGCGTCGGCAGCTATCCGTATACACGACAGGAGGCAGATGCTACTAGTGTAAGTGTTAACCGACGCCACACATTGACTATCTACCGTGTTGGCAATTTGCACCTTCAGCAGCATGTCAGAAGAGAGAGGCATGTCAGAGGGGACAGCCCGAAAAGCGCTGATTCATGTACCTACCTCTTTAAGCAACGTATAATACCCAGTGTAGGCACGGATGTCGTGTAGGTGGTATAGTCGGGCGCTTGGCACTGCACAAAATAACAACTAACAGTCGAAGAGAATCAAAAATAATCAAAACAAATGGGACCGAAAGGCAGGCCGAGACGGGCCCAAAGTGCGCTACGCGCACACTAGGTATATCAAGATCGGGATAAGATCTGCCGTTGGTCTCGCCGCTAGGAGCCATGAGTGGCTTGCATTTAAGATTGGGAGTCTTGGCTCTCGTCCGCTGTTTGGATGTGTTTCGTTCTTTTCGGGGCCTGGCTGAAAGATCCTGCACCGTACCTTGCAGTAGGCCGTAGCCATGGGGAAGAGATGTGCCAATGATACCATACAGTACAGACAGTACAGACAGTACAGAACAGAACGAGAACACTCGATGCACACACTAGAAGTGTTGGAAAGATTAAGTATTCCCGGTACGCGTAAGTGAGCAGATCCCGTGTGTACCGCGCCATGTACGAAGTACCGGAGCCGAAAGAGGTAGGGGATATCGTTCTTTCTCTTTCTCTTTTTCTTTCTCTGTCTCTTTCTTTCTTGACGTGGTATTTCTCCACGAATCAACGGCGTAAGACACGAATCAGCAGTTGCTGAAAGCGTACCGGTATCTCATAATACGTGCTGTCACTACAGACGAGATAGTATAGGTAGTGCGGGCAGACTATCTTGGTTAGTTGGATCCCGCCAACCGCACGCCGCTAACTACAAGCACGCTAGATCCCTCGTATCGTATCGAGTCGGCTCCGGGGGATGTCAGGGACTTCGGGACGGTCGCTGGATAGTAGGCAGGGCCCCTAGGCTAATTTGGGAATTCCCAGACCTGCAGCGGACGCCGTGCGTGCGAGGGACACGCACTGTCGCCGTGTTCTAAATCCGTCCGGCGTAGTGCCCGGTGTCCACCGTGCCCACAGCGTGCCCACCGCGTGTCCATGGCGTGCCGGCACTGTATGCACAGTGACAGGTGGCCGCTAAGCCTTGTCGGGGCACCGCACGACGGTACCGGCGGTGTCGCGCGCGGGAACGCACACGTGGAGGTACCTGCTTCGTGCGCGCGGCCAGCGAGCACTGTACAGCCAGTTGCCAACGCACCGTCCCGGCCGGGGTCCACGACACGCTAACACCCAAAGAGCTCGCTGGCTATGCCCGAAGCGTGCAACCGCACGGCACCATCCCCTTTTCTTTTGTCGCCATCCGCACAACCTTGCACAAGGAGGCCGTGAAAGCATGGAGACGCTTCGTTCGTCGACGTTACATTGGCCCTGGCGCCGCGTACCCGCCAGGTAGCCTGGCGTACCAGCTCTCGCTGCCGTCCGCCTCCAGTCGACCTCGGTGGACTTCCAGCTACTTGTCCGAGATGACCAGCCCATCTCGCCTTTGTTGGCCTTTGTTGCATGGACGCAGTCAACCATGGGAAATGAGAGCCCGGCAAGCGCTAAGATATATAAGCAGAAGATCACAACGTTTCCCTATAATCCCCCTTTCCCTCCTTTCTCCTCCCACACACATCTGTATTCGCAGCAGTCATTCGCTTGGTATAAGTTTGTCACTCTCTCACCCAGTCTTTCGCTCTAGACAATAATACCTGTCCGTTCACGACACATCTTACAGTAATATCTAATACCTTCAAACAAAAACAACCAAAATACTCAAAATGCGCACTGCTATCGTCGCCGCTGCTTTCGCCGGCCTTGCCGCCGCCAGCTACCCTACCGGTGGCTACCCCGTCGAGAGCACGACTGGATACCCTGTTGAGACTCCCTCAGAGACTACCAGCGTCGTAGTTGCTACCACTTCCGGCTACCCCGTCGTCTCTTCATCTGTCGTCGCCTCCAGCTCTACCTCCGCTGCTGTCTACCCTTCCAGCTCCAGCAGCAGCGCTCCGGGCTACCCCGTCGAGACCCCCAGCAGCTCCAGCAGCGCCCCTGGCTACCCCGTTGAGACTCCCAGCTCCAGCTCCAGCGTGGTTGTCCCTTCATCCAGCAGCGCCACCTCTGCTGCTCAGACTCCCTCCGGCTACCCTACTGAGAGCTACCCTGCTGAGACCTACCCGGCTCAGTCCACCAGCAGCAGCGTCGCTCCTCAGTCTTCCAGCTACCCTACTACGTCGTACGCTCCGTACCCCACTCAGAGCTACCCGGCCACCACCCTGACCACCTCGGTCGGCACCATCTCTGCCTCCGGCTACCCCACCGCCACCCCGACCAACATCCCCACCGGCGCTGCCGGCCGTGTTGCCGTCTCTTTCGGTGTCGTTGGTGCCGCTGCTGCCGCCTTCCTCCTGTAAGCAGGGTCTTACGGGATGTCTTCGAGTGGTTGGAAATAATTCGCCTCCTTGGTAATGGACTTGTCGAGGAAAAAAGGGGTCTGCAAAGCCGCCCTCGGGGTACACACGGGATTTGAGATATATATGTTGGTTTGAATGTATTCTATTTCTTGAGTCGTCAATCATGAGATCATGATGATGATGATAGACCTTTTAAATGATATTTTTAAGATGTGACTAAATTAATCTTGCCCTCCCGTGAAAACCAATGTATTCCCTATCCGTAAACATTTACTTATCTGTTTCGTATACTCCGCCGTTGGCAAGGTATCATGAAAAGAAATCTGTCCGAGGTTACTGGATTGACTTATTCCGCCCTTGCAGAGTCCGGTCCCCATGACTCAACCGTCTCAGTCCCGCTAACGCCCGTTTCACCCGCATTCCAATCCTCAACGGTAGATACCAGTAATAACTGGACGGCATCGCCCAATGAAACCGACCACAACCTTCTCACAAAAGAAATCGAAACTTACTTCGTCAGAAGCCATCCCGTTAGAGATGAGAGACCTCAACTAATATCATCTTACACTCATAGTAACACACGAAGACCGCGGCCAAGAACACTAAAACTCACTACACATCCCACACAGCGATTTCCTCTCCCCATTTCCAAACCAGGTATTGGGGGGGCGGGGCGGCGCGCGCGCGCGCGCGCGG
>MU279876.1:0-46006 GCA_022385655.1 Xylaria intraflava | reverse complement strand
CCCCCCCCCGAGAAAAAGAGCGATGCGTCACGGTAGGCGCGCGGCAGCAAGCGAACCCATTCACACCACGAGGGATCGTCTCGGCACTTCGATGCCAACCGGTACCACCAAGCACACACGAGGTAGCACATAATATACGACTTCATATTAACCATCGAACGTACCCGGCAGCACATCATGCTCGCAACAGGCCGCCGCCACGTCCGCGTGTGTACGAACCGCATAAGCGGCGGCGGTCCTGGCCAATGGTCTGCGGCCAAAGCACAACCCCCAAGCAATATCACAATGCCTACCACTAACCCATCCCCCGGTTCCAAGTCGACCCGACCCGTCCCCGGTCTATATAGTACACTAATTTCTTTTGAAAGGAAAAAAAAAAAACAGCCCATCCCCCTTCGGAATTTTCAGCTCGGTCTAGGTGGTAAATAATATATGCATGACCCACAAGCCAGCTTCCCCCGAAAGAGGGAACGCCAGCAATTACAACCAAAGCGGAATTCCGAACTCATCGGCACAAGATGTAGGTAGCTCGCAAGCCAGCTATCTCCAGGACACCCTGTAACCCCCCAAGCCTAAACCTGCTCCTCGTTCCGGAGATACCTCCTATGCCGTTCGGAAAACCCGCGCACAGGACACCGACGTAATGAGGTTCCTTCATCAACGGTCACAGACTCGCCAGACTCCGTCTGCGCTGTCCCATCGAGTAACCCATCCAACCGCCTCCTCTCCTCGCAGAGCTGCTCCCCAGTCTTCCAACGAACAAAGAACGCATCCAAAGGCGTAACGCTTTCCAGATGATCCCATTTCGAAAAGCACCACTCGACAAGCTTAGCCTGGTCGTACCGCAGCCCACGGAAGTCCGCCGGGGAGGCGGAGGTGATATCGCCAGGGAGGCGGTTCGTAACATCATAGCTCTTGACGTATTCCTGGACCAAAGACCTGTACATGGCATCACCCTTATCGGTCTCGTCAACCCTGAACGCTTCATAGCGTTCGAGCGTACGCGCGTCTTCAAAGGCACCGTTTATCAGGATGAAATACCCTTGGAGCCGGACGTGGGCTGGTGCTAATATGCCAAAGAGAGACCGGTAGCGGGACTTCCATTCGGATCGGCCGCCGGCGGGCAGTCTCCAAGTGGCCATCGCTGCGGCGAGCTCACTAAGGCGAACTACGATGTTGGGCCACCATATCGGCTCCGGGTCTGGGTCCGGGTCCGGGGGAGGCTGGGGAGGTGCCACCGAAGGGTAAAATACGAAAAATGGATTCTGGATCTCGACATTCCGCACATTCGTGGTGTGGAAGTTGTGGAGGAAGTGGTAATCAATTGGCTTACTCTGGCCATCAGCCTCATCTATTTCATATAGCGGGTACGATGATATTAGGTCGCCGTCGTTTGATGCGAGTGCCGCTCGCGGTTTTCGTTCCGTCTCGGCCAGTTTCTTGGTAGTGTGGCTGGCGAGGAGGAAAGCGAACGCGGTTTCGTAGTTTTCCACGATGCACCGCGTTTTCCGATTCGATAGCGCACCATATCGGTTTCGGGGACGGGGGTTTGTCCCTCGGAAGTCGAGACTGCGATCATCCCAGAACGATATATATAATAGAATCGGTTTCCTGTTGTAATGCTCCATAATAGTCTCAGTGACAAGATGTCTTGGACCTAGCTTCGCGATCTGCCGGATGATGGAATCCGGTGCCGGGCCGGACATTTTGACTGAATGCGATGAAGCTGTTCTTACCGATGCACATCTGTTACCATTTACTAATGGATGATGCCAATGGGATGAATGGTGCAAGACGGAAGATATATTAGGTATTATTTACGCGAGAAAGAGTGCCTGCCTCGAAACATCGTTCTCTTCGACTTTCCGAAGAAACATGATGAACCAACTCCGCTACCTTCCCGGCCCGGCCACCGGGCCACCAAATGCGAAAGCTGCGACGGGTCACGATGACTTGAACTTTCCCACCTCGTCGATTGACAAAATGACATCCGACAGAGAGAATTCGACACAAAAAGTAATTATACCCATACCACGATGATCAAACCATAACGAGGATGATCCTCCATTGCCTCTATTACACGTAGAAAAGCCCATATCGCTACACGCCGCGCAACAGGTTGTGCCAGCAACCCGACGAAGATGCCTGCTCTCGAGTCTCATAGTGATCGAGTCCTCTTAAGATTCACGAAGACAGTCTACTCAGATCATAACGTTCCACCATCACGTATTCCGTACAGAAATTGTGACTTCCAGTAAATGTATTCCGTAGATAGTCCAGCTTCCCTCCGCCATCGCTTCTAGAATTAAACGTGAAGCAGGATCAAGCGTTCATACATACCTACGCAGGTATAACGCATCGTATATAGCCCTGTAGTATGTACCTAGTAACTGCGCATGAGGGATCGAAGCGTCAGACAGGTGGATTCACGAACCACGGTCCCAAATCCTCCCCGACTTGTCTAAAACGATTCCCATACCAACAAGGGCGAACTACTGGGGAGACGAAACCAAGGCTGAGTCAAACCCAAACCGTCTCGCATGGAAAGACATGTTCCGGTAACTATTCCAAGTCAAGGTGTCGTTTTGGCTTAAAACAAAAACGTGGGAATTTACCCTACGGTAAGACAGAGGTCAACCCGTCCCGTCCCACACTTCTGAGCACCCGCTTTCTCAGACAGTTCACCAGAGAATGGGACCAGACCTAAAAATGGAACATTATTTGCCCCGGCCTATTGCACGGCCTACCGTATTGCTCGGCCATACAGGGGTGCCACCCGCCCATTAACCCCCGTTAATGCGTCCAAGCAGGCTAGATTAGGTACGTGGCCGAGCAATGCGTGTAGGCCTAACAATAGGACGGCAGTTATTAACCAGGTATCTCGGGAAGCATCGTCGCGAATCCTTGGCTTGTCGCACACTTGTTTCACACAACTCAAAGCCGGAGAAACTTACACAGAAGCGACGTAGTCGCCCTTGGCCCCATGTGGCAAATAGTTACATACCCCGACCCCGGGAGGACTTCAGACCGCACACCGCCTCCATATCAGGCAGGTAGCGCGCTGCCTTAATCCTGAGGTGATGGCAATTTCAAGGGCCAACGACAACAACCCGTAGCCAGACAAAGGCTTGTGCCTGATTCTAATCACCTCCTCTCTTTGCCTGGCTGAATTCTTAGCGAGACGCGCTATATTGAGCAACATGCTCTTGATGGGTGAGGCAGTGAACTTAGATATCGAGGAACCGGACAACTAAAGCTTCCCAAATAACACATCAGTAGAACCCATCAGATCGTAAAAGCCCCTTCATATTGAAGAGAGGACACGACCATCCGCAGGCTTCCATGTCAACATGCAAAGAGGTGAGACGCAAGTTCACAGGGTCACCTTAAGACCATGTCGAGCACGATGCAATATGATATGTATTTCAGTTCTATCAGTAAGCATAGCTCTCTTGTAACTGTCTGAGTACTGAGTAAAGCTTAAAGACTCTGAGAATTAGTAATTAGGAATGCTGCTTGTTCATTCTGCAATGGTAATACCTTATCAGCCACTCCAGTGACTCGGTGGCTCAACCAATCTTTTTCTACTGTCGAGGATACTCAATTGCCAAGCCGCCCATGCCGTGCCTGTTCGCATTTCCTCCGCGTAGGTGCAATTAGGGATCTAAGCGTGAATGGCGGCCTGCACAGGCGGGTACACGCGTACCATTGCGTCGTACAGGTCCGGGTGATTTTGCATCATCTTTGCAGGATCCCAAGCGGCGGCCACGAAAATAGTATCGATCCCACTGCTCAGAGGCGTCGTGAAAATGTTGCAGATCTGCAGGCCGATGAGAAAGGCAAAGGCATCAACCACTGTACGGGGAACTGGTCAGTATACTGGTTGCCACTTGATCCTTCTTATCAGCCTACCTGGAGTATATGTGCCATTGCTGTTATACGATGGGTGCGTAAATTCCTAGAAGAAAAATACAGTGAGAATCATGCTACGTCGAGTCTTGTGGGAAAAAAGAATAAAAATAAAGCGAATATGAGGTACTTACCAGGTATAGGTGTGCCAGTAGAGCGCAAGCAAATCCGACAAATGTCGCACCCATGGAAAAGACGGGGCCGAGAAGGCATTCGTTGATTATTGCGTCAATGCCACGCTGCTTGATCATATTCCACGTATCCTTCGCCGCTGCAAGGTAAGGTTTACCGTATAGTGCTATGTAGGAAAAAGCGTATCGGTTCAGGAATTGAACGGCCCAATCTAGAATGGAGATGATGCAGCCAAGGACGAGATACAAAATCGAGCCAATCACATTTCCTTGGGCGATCTCGTTGCTTCTAGCGACTGAACAGATGTGGCGTAAGAAGTTGATGATGGCTACGGCCAACGAACCGAACGAAATGGACCCAAAGGAATACGTAAGTGAGCGTTTTAGAGCACCCCTGGTCACTGCTCTTGGTCGCTCTGATGGGTTAAAGAAATACCACGACCCGAAGACGCCTGAAATGGTGGTATGGGTTACGTTTTTGATGACTTCTGAGATCCACTGGGAAGAACAAGTCAGTAGTGGGTTCTTTTTGTTCCTTTCTTTTTGTGTTCTCTTGTTGGCTCGTGGGGAGTAGAACACAGTTGCCGGTAAGATATCGCGCGCGACCCGTGAGTCTATGACGCTCCATATTCGTTCCTTCGGGGTTGGCTACACATGGAAGAAGGAGAACTCACAAAGAAAGCAAACGTTATGAATACCAAAAGACCAGTAACCTTGGCAGTGCTGCAACCGCCACCTCCAGTGGAACAAGCGGGATTCCCTCCTCCTGGGCTATATTTGGCGTACACGGCAACAAACGTCACGGAGTAATATGCTGCAAAGGCTGCTCCAAGTATCCCAGCTAGGAAGCTCACCAAGAAGATATGGCCGTAATTCTTGGATATGTCGACAGCACTCTTGAGCAGCAGAGCACTGAAAGGAATACGAGGGATCCAGGTCTGTATCGTGTAAGCTATGCCAAGACAGGGACAAGGGGCGAACCGACAATAAAGGCGAAGACCCAGAACCCAACGAATATGAGGAAAATGATGCCGCCTGACCAGTAATGGCGGTATAGCATATATATCGCCGTGACCAAGCCGAATATAATGTTTAGGATCCCTACGGATTGCTTAGTAGGAACGTTTTTTCTCTTCTAGAGTCGGCGCGTACCCGTGATCCAAATAAAGGCGCGGGGAAATGTCCTTGCGAGGAGGACATAGCCGTAACTAAAGACGACCGCAACAGACAGGATGAAAGCGAACAGGACAATAGTGTTGGTATTCAAGCCAGCATGAGAATTGGAGTCGTAGATTCCATTGCCGAACGAACTTTTCTCAGCATCTATCCAGGTGTTAGCGTGATTGTTTAGTACCAGCCGAAGCTTGGCCGTGAAGCATGTGTAGGGTCTCAGGCAGGCCAAGGGTTCGAGCGGAATCGGAGACGAGTAAACGTACTGTATCCATGAAGTGCGAGACCCGAGACGGCAACGAAGCCGGCGCAGACTAGAAGAAACTATGCAGTAAAGCTTCAGCTCGCGTTTGTGGGACTCTAATCTTCGGATATGTTATCTTACGAGGATAGCAGCCCATAGATCGTTGTATCTAGGTCTGTCCAGCTTGAATGCCTGATCGAACATGACCTTCTCTGTGTACTGGGGTGGCGGTTGTGCATCGTACGGTTGAGGCTGTGGTTGTCCATACGGGTTGGCAGGCTGAGAGGGGTTGTTATAGTAGTTAGCGGCTTCGCCGTACGATTGTTGGCGAGCCATGAAGAACTATATCTTTGATGAACCTTGCGAAGAATATCGGGGCGGCGTGGTGATAGAGCGATATCTATTCGAGTGCTTGTTGTTTTGTTGTTTTGACGCAACGGTAATGTTTTGGTTGGGCGTGGAATGTACTATGTTGGCCGGGCGTATCTCTGTCGATGTGGCGTTGCAAGTCCAACGCGACAATTAACTGGTACCTGCGCGGGCTAGACAGAGCTTTCCGCCTTTGTATTCAAGTACTTAGCGATACTTAAGCGAAAGCTTGCGCAAATCGCTTTCATGGCTTTCCCTGATATTAGATAGGTAGGTGGACACAAACGTTATTGGTAGTGACTCCTACCCCTATCCAGCCGCTGTTGCATAAACAAGGTCACTGGCGGGTATGTACCGGGTCAACCGGCAGTCGGCAACGCAAAAGGAAGAAAAAGTTGTGTAAAAAAGAGGACGAAAGCTCACGTGCCCAGACAGCTGTTGACCAGTAACTACAAACATGTTTCAAAGCGCGGACCACGCGCTACACGCCGTTGTGAAAATCTTCCATCCTATCAACAACCTCACTGGTTTCTATCCGCTAGAATATGAATAGGTATGCGTAAATCTCACGCTTCACGGATATTCCAAAAAACACACCACGCGCCGAGATATATGAGTGACGACGCAATGTACGGGCTACCGTAGAAAGAGAACTGTATGCCATAATACCAAATTGTCGCCATTAAAGGTGCTCCGACAAGTGATCCGAGGGTTTTCACCATCATGACAATAGAAAATATGTGACTCTGTATGCCGCTCGTTTCAGCCCCGGCGCTTTGGGAATGCGTCCACATTGCCGGTGAATTAACAAGTGATAGCGTGAAGATGGAAAGCGGAACGCCTAGCGCGTATATCAGAAGACTAGGGATCAGCTCCCAGATGACGTCCGAAACGCCAATAGCGAGAGCACCCAAGACCGATGAAACCAGACAAAGTCGTGCATAGCGGATATTGGCTTTATCAGTGAGAGACTGGGATCTGGTTGCTCGGGTGGTGAGGAAGAACGGAACGACCATTGTCAAGATAAAGAAATTGACTATGGCTTTCGCTGAGAGGAGATATCCTGCTGAGGCAAAGGTCCAATGGTACCGTTTTGATATATACTGGGCAAGGAGTTTCGTGTCCGCGCTCGCTAGACTGGTAAGGAACATTGATATAAGTAGCAAGGTTAGTTGGAAATTCCCTACGGCAGAGGCCAGCGAATGTATGCGATCGATAACAGAGTCAAGTAAGCGAACACGAGAAGCCTGAGCCTTCAACGTAGGTGAAGAGATCAGCGGACGTCGCGCTTCGGTTATGTCATCCAAGGTATCATCGTCAGCCGGCAATGACAATATCGTTGGTATCGCTAGTAGGAGGAACATAATTCCCAGCCAGAATGGGAGCGATAGCCGCAGAGTCATAGCCGCTGCTGCTATTGCCGGGCTGAGGAAGCCGACTACGGATGTTAAAGCTGTCATTCTACTGAAGTAGATTGCACTAGGTAATGAGAAGATATCAGCTTAGCGCATGTGAGTATCGGGCCAGCATGACGAACCGAGTCACAGCATCATCCGTGATTCGGGCAGCGAGTCCGTATATGAGGGAATTGAATATCGTATCGCCGCCAAGCACAGAAAGTGCAGCGCCAGCAATTGCTGCTCGCGGCGGAAGATAATCTTCGAAGTAATCAACGCTTAGGGTCCAGACAAGCATAAAAAACCGAGGCGTGAGATTCAGCAATAAAATATTTTTTCGGCCATATCTCTCATAAAGAAAAGTGAGCGGTATCGTCATCACGAAATCTTGAACAGGTAAATGAGTGTCGGCAGCGTTAGATTGCAAACGGTAGTAGATTTGCAGGGTGGTATCTCTCACTTACCGCCGACAATCCAAAGAGTCTCAAACGCCCCCATAATCCAGGCCAATCCTTGTTGCACGCTATCTATTTTGCAAAGCTCCTCATCCAGATCATGGTTGGTATCATAATACGCTCGACAGAGACGTCTCTCAAGAAGCCGGCTTAGCGGGATATTGGAAATGCCATTAGTGAGGTTGACCAGGAGCAAGAGTAGGAGTACAAGCCAGATTACATAGCGTGGACGTCGTCGAGGTTTATTTAGTGTAATATCACGGGTGTCGAGGGCCGGCTCCTGGAGGCTCTCATGTTGGTCCATTCTGATCAAGGTGATGTGTGGTAGACAGGCAGGCTTGACAGTGATCACGAGCTGTGCGCATCACTTAAGTCCGACGACACGGTGGATTTATCCTTAAAAACAATATTTGCAGGCCGTTTCATGCATTTAAAGCATCTAAGCATAATTCGCATCAAACGATACCGCAGATTAGCCAATCAGACTTATCTAAACCCGTTAGGACCCATAATTCTTGCTCCACGGGGTAAGTGCATCGCGGCGTGAATCTTGCCACGCATTGGGTGTTTTGCCGCGTGTCCGACGAGGGAGACATCTTCTCCATTTTCCACCGCATACCCTCCCACCTTAGTGAACCAGTCGCTCAACGCGCGGTCCTTAGTATAGGTTTCATTTCATCCCTTCCCGACATGAAGGTCGACACGTTCGAGGATGAGGAATTAGGGGTGCTGGAGGACAAGACGGAGGCCCTTACGCTCCGTTCAAAGCGCACAGAGCGGATTTCAAAGAGGATAAGGCAGAAAGCTCTGAAACGGAAGGATTCCCCAAAAGGATTCATAAACGTATTACCCTATGAACTGATCTTCGAGATCCTCACGCTTCTCAAACCCAGTGAGCTTTTTAAGTTGCAACGGACGAGCAAGTCATTCCATGCCTTCATCACCCGTGAAGAGGCCAGGATCGCTAAGGCCGTGTCGAGCTGGCGCTATGCTTGTTTGGAGAAGTGCTTTCGATTGCCGGTGCTGCTCACAAACGTCGAACCAACCGTCCATCATCTCTTGCAAATGCCAGAGCGCCAGGAAATTATGGCAATCCACAAGAAGCCGTATCAACACATACAACTTCCGAATCCCGCCGAAGTTTGCACGTGCCTGACTTGCACTCTGAGATGGTCTGCGCTCGCTGTCGTTGTTGACCTCTCTCATTGGCAGGGACACTTGGACGAGGGTGAGCCTATTCCAATGATTGGGCGAGGGGAATCGCCAGCATGGAATCAGGCCGTCATTTCTTCTCACGCAGCTATTGTGCGTAAGACGCTGTACAGTCCGCTTTGGCATGTTCGTCTGTTGGAAGTTCACCTTGATTCGACTACAAGGTCAATACGTCGCCATGTCGCAAATAAAGGAAATAAAAGGCGGCGCTTCCACATGACAGATGATGATGTGAAATCGGGGACGGATGACTTCCTATCTCGGAGCGGACCACCATCACTCGACTTTCCATACCATAGAGACAACTACTATCTACTCGAAACCTTTATGCCAGGTCGTAGCTGGAGTCGAGACATGTCGCGCTGGCTCTACCTCCCCGCCGAACAACATGATAGGGATATTGAGCTTGTTGTTATGTGGGCTGAGCGCCGAAGGAAAGCCGAGCTTGAACAACGCGCAAATAATAGCAAACCGATAGAAAACCGCGAGGTACGGTCTTGAATGGTATGACCGGTTTTAGGAATCTGTGTATTCGAGACGTTGGATATCACTATGACCAAATACGGCTAACAACTATTACTGCTCGCCTCAACCTATTGAAGCCACATTTCAGCTCATGTCCAAGTGCCTATATACTAAATAAAACAGCACGGCTCTTGGTCTCTCTAGCCTAATTACATTGAGGTTATCACAAACCGACTTATATCAGCAGAGCCACCGACGATGCATCCGTTGCACGATCTCGTTGATAGACGAACTTGATCCACGCAGCAGCATACTCTAAGGGAACCCCCGCCTTTAGTATTCATCATTTATACACTTATATCCGCCATTCTCATTAAATTATGATGAATGATCGTAGTCCTGATCTCAGATAACCGTCTGACCAACAGCCTACCCGAGTTTAGGGATCCGCAACATTAGACATTCGGACAACAGCTTGCAGATTACCCTCAGAGCTCACGCTCTTACTCAGAGTCAGTAGTATGGTTTAAGGATTGAGAGTGCAGTGAAAATATGCTTTCTAGGGAGTATCTTCGTACTGTAGCACCCTTTGACTTGCAATTGCCTAGACGCTTATAAAGATTAGATAATCCATCAGGACCGAATACCCATGTGTCGCCGATTTTTCTCACTAAAGACCTATTGGGGTTGATTCATCATTATCCGAGGATCATCGCTACTGTCCTCGTTCGGCGGGATCCACCGGAAAAGGAGAGCGACTTCTGAGCCGGAGCTATGTATCAAATTATACCTAACTTTATCGGAGTTGGGCTGCTCGAGTTACGGGGGTATCTAGGCTATAGCGGTTGGGGATGGTTATGCTTAACTGAGGTGAGGACATCATATATGTAGAGGAACCGGCAACGCGATGTCAAGTAGAATGCGATGAGCGCGGAGGCGCAGCTGGCGTACCCTTCCCCAACGGCGGACGAGGAGAACAAGACATTGGACTTTCGGCTTAAGCATTGATGCAACAGCGAGATACTTGCCCTATCGGGGAGGGAATGGCGGCGGGAGAGGCAGTGATACATACAGGAGAGTAGACAAAACACAAACACCCAATACTTTTCTGTATCGCTGTTTATACTCCCTGTCCCTTCATAGGATACCGCGAAGGCTCTTCTAGGATGTGAGCCGAATCAACCGCCTCCTATATCTAAGCCCTCAATTAGCCGTCAATACCCAATATCCATTCACAGGCGCCCAAGGACAAATCGGTAGCACATCTAGTCATAACAGGCTAATGGAAGATCCGCACATCGTGAGTGTCGCTGACCACAGACGCCGAAGATGGAAGCGAATCAGTGGGCACATTAGCAAATGAATTCAGGCAGCAATGAATCGATCTATTGTGTATCGAACCTATAAATATATCGTCTGTCTCTAAAGTCCGTTTTATCTGACTATACCGAGAACAATGAGTAGGACGATCAATCATCCTACCCCTTCGTGGATCGGAAAAACTGTACTCTATAGCGCGCCGGCCTTCTTCGCCATCTCAACAGTAGCATCCACGACAGGCTGGACATCAGTGCTCTTGAGAACAATGCGATGAGCACCATCCCACTGCACGAGCCGCGTGCACTCGGGATCCGTATATTGCTCGAACAATTCCTGGTGCAAGCTCAATCCGGGATCGGCAGAGCCATGGACATGGACCGACGGTAGGCGCAATATATGGTCTCCACGCGCCACCTCCATGAGGTCGGGCTTCTCGCTCAGCCCAATCTCCGAGGGATCGCTAAGGCATGATGACTTAAAGACGCCAGGCTCAAGGTTCACGAGCGGCGAGCGTCCGGCGAGCACAACAGCGAACTTCCAGCCGTCGTAGATCCCGTCGTCAGCGCCGTTCTGCTCTCCCTTCGCTCGCCGCAGCGCGCGCTGCTGTTGCCGAAAGAGCAAGCTCGCTGCCAACTTCGCGCCCTGGCTGAAGCCCAGCAGCCCCACCCACGGCCCGTCGGCACCCTTGCTATCATCCTCTTCCATCGCCGCCTTGATCGCGGCGTCGATATCGCTCACCGCCTGCTTGCCGTCGATTGGCTCGTGAGATGGCAGCCAGCGCAGCCAGCGCTTGAACGGCCCCTCCGCCGCATACACGGAGACCACATCGGGTCCCGGCGCCGACAGATATGGCGCCTCGGCGTAGGCGAGCCGGAAGTATGGCTCTAGAAAGCGTGAGAGCACGCGGCATTGGGCGCGGAAGATGCGTGCGTTGGTTCCGCCGCCGTGCAGGCAGAGGATACGCGGCTTGTGCATGCCCGTGTCAGCCATGGCTTGATTCGGCGTCCGTAATGGGTGATTGTTGAGGGGGTTGGGTATAAGATGATGACGAAACGAAAGGGGAATGAGTGTGGGTATCTCGGACGTTCTTGGCGGAATTGGCGTCAAATCGCTGGTTGACGGTACCTGAGCGGAAACAATTTAAGTTAAGGTGAGGCGTGTAGCCGGTTTCTGTCCGGAATGCCAGGGAAGACGGTGTAATCAATTCAAATGATGGCGTTGGAAATCTAACAAGAACCCGGTGAAGTTCTTGCCAAGAGCTCAAAGTCGGACCCTCAAGTAATTCACAGCAATCAGAAGATGAAAGCTGCTATGGAATTCTATAAGGGGACAACGGAGAGGCACTGGGAGTGAGACCTCCCGTCATTCCTGTACCAAATCTGACGTGACCCGGATAAGCGCAAGTGACGCCGTCGAAACAGGCTCGAAACAGGCACAGCCGACTGCGCCAGCCACTTGCCAAGTTGGTATGTCGTTAGTAAGCAGAGCAGCGTCGTGCCGCGGATCCTGTGTTGTGCTGTATGCATTGGATGCTGCGGCGTGTTGGCGCTGCGTTTCTGGGTACTTCGGCTGTACGGAATGCACACGCTTGCCACCGTGTGGAGGTGCCGTCTTACTTGTACCATCTGGGGCCATCCGCAAGGGAATCAGGCTTCGCGGCGCGGGCGCATCCCACGGCATCTTTTAGGGGTCACTCTGATAGCCGCTTCAAGATCCCCCATCATCTACCGGCACTGCATGCCTGGTGAATTCACTTGTTAATGGCATATGTACGTATTTCCCCCCCGTGTACTGCCACTTAAAAGTTTGGAGGACT
Source organism: Xylaria intraflava (assembly GCA_022385655.1). NCBI lineage: Eukaryota > Fungi > Ascomycota > Sordariomycetes > Xylariales > Xylariaceae > Xylaria > Xylaria intraflava. The sequence continues at coordinate 33,518 of MU279876.1, read as the reverse complement.
TTTGAGTTAGACAGCTCGCGTCATCTATTTTCACGTTGTGCTGCCATGAGACGAATTACTTTTTTTCGACTTGGGCCAGATAGTGTTTCACTTGCGAGTAAAACCCAATCAATATCCAAGGTGAAAACCTTCCAGCTGATCATCCCTAGCCATCCATAACTTGCCGTCGGGAAAGGATTATAAATGTTAGCATCCTCCAAAACAACGGCAGAAAATCAATTGCCAAGAATAGTCCACGTCTCCTATGGACAATCCCCAGCCGAATGGATTATAAGATTTCATGGTGGACGATCATAGGGCGCAAAAGGCAATGGCTGAAGCGGTCTGACAGGCCCTTTACGGGAAGATTCATGGTGCTTTTTCGTCTTGCTTGATCTTGTCTAAAAAAATTCAAATCGTACGAAAAGTTGAATAAAGATGGAATTATGAGTGATGTCACTCGTAGTGGTATACCACATACAACTGCGAATTGGGATGTGTAGACTATTCCCATTGCCAGCAGCCCAGGGATTGGGCTCATCTACCTTCGCATTCGCCGAACTAGAAGGCGAAGAGCCACGAATTGGTCGAGGTTGGGGCGGATACCTATGGTATGAGATTAGGCCCATAGATAGATTAAATATACACTCGTGAGTATACCGCGATACTGCTCGAGAACGGATTCCGGACCTTGACGTTGTCGCTTGTGAGGCAGGTCCACGGCGCTGATAATTCCATCTGCATTGCTAGATATGGAAGGATCCGGTTTCGATCAGCTTTAAGACTTAGAGCCACGGGTCGTGGACTCGTAGATTCAGTCATGCAATAATATAGAAAAGAGGGGTATCTCCAGTTACCTCTTGTTTGCCACCCTTGATACCATCTCTGTGTTCCGCTCGCGGTGTGACTGTCGCCTCAGAAACCTGGAACTTAGAGAAGCTGGGTCGGGTGTAAAAGAGCGTCGACAGGTCGAACGTCGTTCACCCAGTCACGGCAAGCGGTGGGGCCAAAACCAGCCCCTTTCAGGCGGCCGTAGTGAAGTCGTTGGGTTCAGTTCAATATTCGTGTTACTCCCAGCTAGCATGGCCATCGCAGTTGTACTGCGCACATTCAGATGCTCTGTCGTCGCGCGGTGAACTCCGTCTCTGCTTATATCCAATCTAGGCATGGCATCGGGCTATATGTCCTCGGCACCAAAGTACCAAAAATTCCCACACCCTTCATGTGAGGCAGTAGATAGGTCGTTTGCGAAAGAGGAAGCAAGTGTCAGAAGTCCCAGAAAGTCACGTCGCCGACAAAAGCGCGGCGTTCAAAGCGGTCAATCTCAGTGGCGGCGTGAGATGCCAGTCGATTGAAGCTTGAAAGGAGGTGTTGAAGATGACCATTCACACATTGCTTATAGAGGGTTGTCCAAAAATGCTGATGGAAGCCAGTCAACCATTAGGGACAGGATCCGCAGGACCACGCAAGTAGTACGCGGAATGTGGACTCCTCGGTTACATATCGATCTGCTTGGCGACAGTCAAGCGCAACACGGCGCACAATCACCCGTTTGCATCCTGTCGGCTCCCCCCGAGAATGGCTTCGTGTATACAATTTTCATCGGCACGGGGTCCCTGGATGATGACTTGGCAATAGCGCCTTAGATTACCTCGTGACGTTTGCCATGACGGGGTATCTGACCGCAGTGACGGAATGGCGGCGTTAAGGTTCTCGGAGTCGGGGCACTACGCCGTGATTAGATGTGGCAGGTTATCATGAAAGGGCTGAGAGGGAGGAGTGTGCGGTGAGGTCAGAAACTTTGTGAGCCCGGCGTGGGGATTTTCGCTAGCATGTGCCTTAAGGCCTAGATACAGACTGTATTATTGCATATTCAAGAGCAAGACAGAGTGGAAACCTGAAGAGTATGCCAAGATGATCGACAGTGCTGTCAGGTTTGTTTCTCCATCATCTTGCGTGTAAGGCATCTCATCTCGCCTTTTACTGTAACAACAGTGTACGTAGTAGGTATCGTACATTTGCATTCGCAAGTCTTTGTGGTCTGGCTTCTATTGCAAGGAAATCCTCGGGGATGAAGTAAATGCTATTTATGCATATATCCAATTCAACGAGTAAACGAGTGATAGTGTGTTGCCGATCAACACGAGGTACAATGTACATGTGCAATGTTTTATTTCAAATCCTCACCATCAATGCCGGGTTACCTGGCCCAAATAACTCTACGTACGAAGTTTAAAGGGCTAACGAATTGGTTGGATACGGCAGGTGACTCAATATCAGGGTAAGGCGTGAGTGCTGTTGTGAAGACAAAGCAGACGAAAAAAAGAGCAATGTCACAACCGAGGATTGTTGTCTATCGCTGTCGGGTTTGTTCAATTCCGGTCGAGTTTACCCCGACTCCTTCCCAGGCACGGCGGTGTCGGCAACACCAGAATCACTAATTACGACTCATTACAAGAGGGACGGCGGCTAGTAAAGATAGCCAGTTAATCTCTCGTCATGACCAGCGGCAGGGGCTGGATGCTATTGGCCCTAGCTGTGGGTGTATTCGTGATTCTCGCCTATTTGGTCCGCGTGAACCAGCAGTTAAATGGAACGCCCGAGGAAGTGAGGCGTTTGGCCGGGCCCCGATGGACGCCGGATCTTCTCAAGACGACATACGAGAAGCTCCAGAAGCATCCGATTGATTACTCGGATAAGTTGCCGCCGAGGCTAGATCGCCGGTATATTGTTACAGGAGGCTCCGGTGAGTTATCGCCATCTTTATCTTCTGTCGCGAGCCAGGTTTATACGTGGTTAGGTTGGATGAGGGGAGTCAGTGGTGGCTCGAGAATAAGTGTACACAGTGATACCTCAAGAAGGAAGCAATGAGTCCTGCGATATCAATACACTACCATTCAAACCACGCACCGCCATCTTCCGTGAACCAGAGACATGGTCGAATAGTGCTAACATTACTCCAGGTCTTGTTGGCGGCTATATCGTGTTACAGCTTCTGGCGCGCGGCACGCCGTCCACACACATCCGTATCTTAGACATACGGCGGACAGAGCGCAGCGACATGCAGTCGGAGCAGGTCATGTCCATAGACTTCGCAGAGACGGACATCACATCGCGGGCATCTGTCGACAAGGCATTCGCACGCCCATGGCCAGCGCCGGCCGCTGACTTGCCACTTACCGTATTTCACACCGCAGCAGTAATCCTCGCCTCGGACCGCTCGGCCCACTCATACCGCTTTCCCGAGTCCGTGAACGTAAAGGGCACTGCCATTGTCCTAGCTGCCGCGAAAGCAGCAGGCGCATCAGTCTTCAGCGCCACCTCTTCGGCGAGCATTTCCATTCGGCCTGTGGACACGTGGGTTGCCCCATGGGCTAGGGAGCCGAGGAACTTTTTCCAGGTTCTAAACACGCGGGATTTCGACTTTCCACTGCGAAAACGCGAGGCATATTTTGGGAATTACCCTGCGAGTAAGGCCGCTGCTGAACGTCTCGTTTGCGAGGCGGACCAGGAGGGTTTCCGCACGGGCACTATTCGGCCGGCAAACGGCGTATACGGAAACCCGACGGACAATACAGTTGGAGACCCGTTAAGTAGAGCCGTCATGCCAACGTGAGTTCTCCCTCCCATCATTTATTAGTGCTCTACTGGTTCGTAGCTACATAGATCTACACTGCTATGTACGGACATGATCACGCAGACTTGGGAAGATACTAATTGCGCTTTTATCCCCACAGCTGGGTCAGCCACATCGTGCAAAGTTTCGTACATGGTGCCAATGTCGCAATAGCACATCTGCACCATGAAGCCGTGCTCGTGCGGCCATCGGCATCCTTACATTCAGGGCGGCCGTTCATAGTAACGGACCCGAACCCGCCGATCTCATACGGAGACCTATACTTAGCGATTAAAGTATTATCAAAGCATCCCTTCGCCGTACTCTCCTTACCGCCAGCCCCGATGCTCCTGCTTTCCCACGTTATCGAACTATACTCCGAACTACCGTTCCTCCCGTTTCCGTTTTCGTTTCTCGGCAGGCTGCTACCGCCGCTGCGGGGCGATGTGCAGCACCTGAAGCCCGGGCTCTTCTCTATCACCACGCACCTCGTAGCGTCCAATGCCGAAGCGAGCAAACCGGCCAGCGAGGGTGGCTTGGCGTACCAAGGCGTGTTGACGACACTGGAGGGCATGGTGCTCGAGGTACTCGAGTGGAATCGTGAGCACGAACAATTAGGCGAGGTGGAGGGGAAGATTAGGAAGGCGTATACGACGTCTATCTCCCTTGCCGAGAAGATCCGGAAACTCGGGGTTGTTGGGCATCAAGTCGCCACCTAGTTGGGCCTTGTAGGGGCTTGAACGGAGGCATGAGTTATTGGCCGGCAGGATGACTGGCACATGTGTACTTTGTATCTGCTAAATACCTCTTTTGGTATAAAGACTCGGAGTGTGTTGGGTATAGGTAATCTTGCAGCGTGGGTATGACCGCGCACTACCTGGCAGGCAATGTTTGTGTCTCATCGGTATGAAGGGCTCATCCCATGCTAGAGAGTCATAGGAATCGTTAAGAACGACACATTGAAGCGAGGTATGAGGAGCAATGTTCCACGTACACATCCTTTATCATCTTTTGTCTTGTCTAGCGGTGCAATTGTATCCCAAACCCGCGATCTCGTATCTGGTAGCGTGCTTAGCACTGAGTGATATTATATCTAGGTAGATAATTACTGAGTGTACCTAATATACTGTGGGTAGGTAGAGGGACATACTAGGTATCTAGGTACGCTGCTTACTATCTTCATGGTTCGTATAGTAGGAACGTAATGTAACTAACATCGTCCTCCCTGGTAAATAAGTGACCAACTCTGCTGGGCCGTCGACTCCGGTTGGCCATATGGCCTGACTAAACCACCTGACTAACTATTCCGTAGCCACTACAAGTATTGCGGGCATTCTAATATCTATTGACCGGGCAGGGTTGGTGGCCTATCAGCGTTGGCAGTAATTACGGAACTACATATATATAGGCGCTGGCTATCTCGTGTGCGAAGCGAGTGTAGGGAATACTCTGATCTGTAATGTCGGATGCTTGTCTAACTATTGGTTGGTTGGTCACTCTCAGGTGGGCGTTCCTAACATTGTCTTGTTTGAGAGATATAATGGCCGAGAACGTTCTTGACACGTTCAGTATCTATCTACCTAACCGCACTACTCTAGCACTTTGCCGACCTCCAGACCAGCTCCAGACTACGCTGCACCACTTGGCCTAGCGCAGGAACACCCCGCCATCATGCGGCGCCGGCATGGCATGTCTCCAACGACGGTCCACATATCCCAGGGGCTTGTTTGCTGAAGTTTCGAAGCAACGCCTATCTAATCGCTCATGATGTTTCGGTTGAGTTACTTAGTATAGGTAGGCCAGGGGCATGGCTAGGCCATGTCTATAGCCCAACAGGGTAAAGACGTTATAGCCGCTTGGTCCGGCTCGCACCGGGGTATAACGTACCCTACTGTTTAAATTAATTTGCATGAATGAATGATCTACTAACTACTAGCAGTACTAATTAGGTATTACTGCTACATAACAATCACTGTGCAGTCTGTAATTTGTTGCGCAATTACAGACTACGTCTCGGTTACCGGTGGACAGTTAATCACTGCCCTAGGCAGTGCTACGTTATAGCACGGAATATACCGTACAAAAACCGTGACGTTGGGGCTGAACGCTAGCGTGTGCGCTAGTCCGGATCGGGACGTCTCCCGGAAGCTCGTAACCTCTGAGACTCCCCCTCCACACTCTTGTCCCGATTCGATCGAGCTTTCCCTAGTTCTGATTCGGGTGGCTCTGGCACTTTCCGGCTTCGCGCTCATTAGCCATCGAGCTAGCCTGCGCTAAAAGCCTTCTCGTTCGTCTCTGTCCTTCTCTGGCTCCGCCTCGCTTCACTTCCCTTCTCCCAAGCTCCAACTAGCCTTCGTTTGTCCGGCCTGGATTATCGCTCATTTTTGCCTTTTCGTCTTTCCTTTTTCTTGCCTCCTTAATGTACACGACTCAGATTGCCATAGCTGGACCAACAAGCAAAACAATTGAACTGCCTGCTGCTCCCTCTTGTGCTTCGTTTATGTCCAACCACCGCTCGTTTATTGCTTTTTGCACTCTTTTTCTGTCATTCTTTTATACCGCAGGCTACCTAAACCGCTGATCCACGACGAAAGCTGGACTGCTAGATAGTTATTATCGCGACATCACTGCATAGTACTCCGAACTTCGTTTCTGGTACCAAGTCGGAAACACCATACGCTTGGAATCCGGCCGGTTTTATCGCGTGCTTTCTATTGCTATTGACGCTCCCCTCAATCGACGACGAGGTTGCAATAGCAAAGCCTTCATACCCCACGCCGGTTTCGGAACAATCAACTCCTCACTTTTCTTATTGAACCCGCACAGTCCAGCCGTCACCATGGGCCTCCTGGAAAAGATACAATCAAAACTGGAGATCTACCGTCTTGAAAAACGATACACGCTCAATCGCCACCGACGCGCTACCTTCATCAGCAACGCTATGTACGTAGACGGTGAATACATATACCAGACACCCAATACGACGGGCTCCTCAACCAACAGTTCATCGACCTCATCAACTGCCTATGGAGACAGACGTCGTAGCATGGGGATGTCTCCTGCCGCCGAATACCCGGACCAATCCCAAACCTCGTCACAATCAAAGCGATTACACAGACTCTCTTCGATTGCAGGATTTGGTTCTCTGAGTGCTCGCCGCCATTAAGAGGCATGCACCGCGATATAACGATGATGAGGCATGAAAATAATTCACTCTTTGGAAAGCGACGGTTGGCTTTCTCTAATAAAATGCACACCTCAGTATTTCATATATCCTAATCGACAAAACGGACGCGCTGGAATATACATATATCTCCACCGCTTTCATAGAAAGAGCAACAGCAATTAATTACCCCGAACTCATCGCTCGGTCGGCTGTGTCAAATCCACCACGATATGGTATTGTCATGGTTCATTCTATCGACACTGAGGGAAGCCTACACTTAGACATGGTCGTGGAATCGAGGACAGGCCCGGGCAGGACGGCATGGCGGGTGGCTGTGGCTCTTGTATATATTCACGGTCCGAAGATCTGAATGATAAGAGTCTTGTCGTTCCCATCCAGGTTCCTGCATGAAGTCCTCGGTACGTCTACGCTATACCTATGCTATTATCAAGCATCTCCGCGCATTGGAAATTCAATCTACATGTACCATAATATCGCACTTCCTGGTAGACGAAGGTCCTCAATATGTCTATGACTATCTTTCCTCAATTTAAGGTGCGCTGTGGAGCACTCCTTATTAAGGGCCATGCGTGCTCAGACGGATCCATCAAGGTCGGATTGATGCTTACACTCAAGTTGAAACACGCCCTCTGTCTCGAAGTGCGTAGATAACCTTAATAGACATGGTGATTGAGGACCGAGTCCCGAAGTTTTCCCTTTCTTGGCCGGTTTGCTGGGCCTTCTCGCCACATCACAGCTACGTAGCATACAATGCAATCAATGTAGGATTCTCGTCCCATGTACTGCGTCCATTGCTACGGGTATAGTATACTCTAGGTCGTGGTTTGGTCCCGGGCGACTTCCTGGGATATGAATTCGTCGTCTGGCCGTGCGTTATCTTTCGTGCTCTGGGCGGATGCGGGCGGTATTACGTTCTGTCCGAGACATTCGGGAAGAGGGGGTTGGGAATTAGGGACGAGTCTTAGACTTGAGGTTTGTGTTCACCTTGTCGATAATGGCTATGGCTTAGTGGTGTTTCCTTCAGATGTACTCCCGAGACAATCGGGCTTCGGCTATGGTGATGGGGGTTCAACGGTGGTATTCTTGCCGTGTAAATCTATCTAGGGCGCCGGCATCGCTGCTAATGTATTGCGTACCCGGTTGTTTTCGGTGTTCCGCGAATATGAGGGACGCGTTCATGATTGATGCCCATTTCCAGGGCATGTAAGGTTTTGATTTCTTTTTATTGCTTTGGGTCTTGTCAACAAGCTATTCGTTAAAAAAGAGCCAGAGCAAAATCTATCTAGGACACGCACGCGTGAGGTCAAGTCCCCGATTTCTAACGCTTGCGGTATATACCGTATACACACAATGTGGCCGCTGTTGCAACCATGAGACGGGACATCCTAATTCCGCATCTTTTTTTTCGCAGCAATCTATTTATTAGTCACAGCCTTATAAACACCATTACGCCGCCGATATGCAACCCGTACGTAGGAAGAAACAAATAAATAACCGGTTATGGTCTCTTAGATGACCTCTTTATCGAGCTCATCCGCGGCGGAGGCGATCTTCGAGGTTATGTCCTTGAGCTATACGAGATGTCAGCATGCTTTTTTTTTCCTCCGGCGCTTGGCGTATACTGAGCGCCACGGATCCGTTGGCACGCAGACTCACGTATTGATCCGCGAAGATATTGAAGTGGTGTCCGTCGAGCTCTACCACTTTCGTGATCCAGCACGCGCGGTGATACTGGTCCCATCCAAGCATGCTGAAGTGCCGCGCGTAGTCAACAAACGATGTGCCATCCTCTTGGACCAGCTCCTTTGCGCGCATCAGGATAGTCGGCGGTATCTCGGCCTCGCGTCCGGTCCAGTCGGGCATATGCCAATTGGCGATCATCATGCGCGCGTGTGTCATGTTCAAGTCCACCTTCTCGCGCAAGGTCATGGCTGCGAGCTCTTCGGGCGTTTTGGTGATGGGCTCCGCCGCTGAGCTGGGCATGTTTCGTAGCTCGCGTAGACGGCCCGCGTACACGCTGTCGAGGAAGACCATGCCGAGAACCTTGAACCTGGGCCGCGTTGAGTCGGCCGGCTGGTTCGCTAGCTGCCAGGCTACCTCAAGGGAAAGGAGTCCGCCCAGAGACCAACCTTCGGGCTATGTTAGTAAGGGTTTGTGCTAGAGATTATGGCAAACGCCGCCGCCTCGAGGGCACCATATTCCGGCCGGAAGAGTAGGTGCTATGACGGGAAGAGCCAAGCTACCTAGGCAACTTGGTAACTCACCTCCTAATAGGATGTCTCCTCCCTCCGGCAGCACTGTCTCTATGAGCTCGATATAACGGCTAGCCATGCCGGGGATGCCGCTTTCCCAGTATCCACCTTCATCCAGTCGGGTATTATGGATACCGTAGAGAGTGCGGCCGATCGGATATAAGCAATGGTAATTGAAGGTCGTGCCGCCACCATCGTGCAGGAGAATCAGGGGAGCGGGCCGTCGGTCAAGCCACGGCAGGACCGGGCCTTGGTAGATGAGGGACGGGTTGTCCAACATGTTGGCTTTGGGTAGGAGCCCAGGTATCTCCGAACGGAGTGTATTTTCGTCACTTAGCCGACCGATGGGGAATTTGGGTACGGACTGATAGATATGCGTAATTGATACCTAGAGAGACCGAATATATCGACGTTACAGGGTCGCGTCTGAGCAGGATCGGGGAGTATCGGCAACAGACGGAAGATGGATGATGGATGGAAGAAGACACAAGACGGAAGACGGGAGACGGGAGACGGGGGATGAATGAAGACGGAGGGATCGAAAAGGTCGGGGCACGAGCGCGGGAGTCAGACCATCGGCGTTGGCGCTGCGGTGGGTACGCAGTAAGCACGCGAGCGAGTCTAGCTTATATGGCTACCCGTTCTGAGCAGTGAGCAGCACCGAGTGGCATATTAATAGGCCTGGGCATGGCCTGGACATGGGCATGGACCTGGGCAAGGGAATGGGAATGGGCATGGGTAATCTACTACGTAGAACAGCTTCAAGTCGCAAGTCACCGATAAGGTGCAGGCCTATGTACTTACTAGAGGATCCACCCTTCGAAAACCCTCTTCGCTGCGCTCAGAGGGCACCTAAAATCTGGACCACCCAAAAAGATTGGACCAGGCTTTTATATGGGAAATGCATCACTTTGACTGTGAATATCTCAACACAACGCATTTTAATTGAATCGCTGTTATGAAAATCGTCAACAGATAGATTGCCTCTTTTAGACTATGTAAATATTTTTTTTCTGCGACATTATTCCATTAGGTCGTCGAAAATGACACAGGTACTAGCTTTGGCATACAATTTACTATGTAAGACTAAGTACCTAGTGGAATGCTGTTGGGTGTCCATGTGCGAAATTTAGGTATCTTGCCTATTAAATTGTATGGCAAGGTACCTGGTCTGGTCCATCTTTTTGGTGTCTGGTCCAGAGTTTAGGTTCCCTCTGAGCGCAGCGAAGAGGGTTTCGAAGGGTGGATCCTCTAGTACGGCGCATACCGCGCAGTTAATCGATATAATGATGTAAGTACTCGGTGCTCGGTGCCCACAATGTACACAATGCCATTAACCTTACTGTTCGGCCGACCAAGCTGCTAGGCCATGCTACCTGCCCAAATACGCCGACAGGAGTTTTACAGGTGAATGGTGCCCCTGAATGGCCAATCTTTACGGTCGGCCGAACCACAGTGTTGCAGCGGTTCAAAGAAAAATTGGATGCTGATCAAGCCGAGAAACCTCGTCCGTATAGTTATCCATCTATCCGGTATTGTCCCTACGAAGTACCTGATTTTATTTAATAGTCGGGTTCGGATGCCGGGATCTACCCAACAACAGGCTCAAAAATAGCCCGTCGATACAGTCTGTACGGGCTGTCCGAAAGAACATACTTTTGCTTACGTTACGTTGAATCCCTTGGGTCCTTGAGGGATTCGGTATTTGATCACATATGATGATCTCCCTGTACACTCAAACTTAGCACGTGTGCCGCGAGACAATATGACGAAAGGACGCAGAGACACATGCGAAGCACAGCTAACAACCAGGGATGCTTCCAGCGACAACTTATCGGATAGAGATAGGACCGTGATCAGGCGCAGCTAGAATTCGATAGCAAGATGCGATGGCTTGGAGCCTCTCTCGCCCTGGTTTCCATGGCGCCCAATGGGAGCAACAACCGAATATACGCCCCTTACAGAATATATATATTGGGGGATGTCGAGCCCGGTCAGTCGAGTTAGCCTCGGCTGCCTTGGATCATCGCTTTCGCGCTCGACGGCGGCCAGTCGCTCATATTATCCATCAGGACAATATTACGACAAAATCAACTTTGACAACACAATTTTCTCCTTTTCGATCGGACCGGGCTCGTATGCCAACTCAGGGATCGATCGGACTGATCGCCGTGGTATGCACCGATACGGATATATATCGAGCCTTTCTGGTGGCACTTAAGTCCGCAGCAGCGAGTGACCACCTTCAACCCAGAACTCGCCAATCAAGCTTGTTGACGAGACCCGAGGCAATAAAATTCAAGTAAGGGTTATCAACACTACTATACGTCAGAAATGTTGCAGCACCCATAGCAGCCACAAGGGTCCGGTGAAGGGGTTGGGGCGATGATTGACAGATTGGTGGCAGCGAGTCACAACCCCGCTGATACTGCGTGAGGCTCAGACATGCCGGAGTCTATTAGGTACGAAATCCTGATCTGACGTGAAATATAAAGTGTGCATTGGGCCACAGCTGCGGTGCGCTGAAGCTCCATTCAAATGGCTCTATTTATGAGAGGGAATGCTCAAGTACAGCTTCGGACGAGATTATCCGCGACAGCCGGACTACAGAGACCATAGGGTAATAGTCCTTGGCACGTACCTGCTGCCTTTGATTTACAGTCCTTTCTCGAACTAACCGCGATAAACGTCGGATGGTAGCTTCATATTCTGCTTACCGGTTTCTTCTGCGAGTGCAAGCCAACACTCCGGATCTGTTTTCTTCTGTGGTCCATATTTCCCACCACCTCAAGTCCCTAGCTATTGATATTCAGCCATTGAGGCGCCGAACCGAGTCCTGTCAACCATCTTACAATTTGGCCAGATCTTCTGGGGAAGGGGCTAGAAGAATCGACGGGGCTCTCACGGGACCCGGGTATTATACACTACATAAACCTGTTAGCACCGACGATCTCGCCGTCTTCGACCGGTTGCTAGGTATGGCTCGGAAATTGCAAACCTGATATGCTCTTCGAACGAGCATACGTATATGGTCGTCCTACAATGAGGTTCAGCACTGTGATGTCCCGGCATGGATATTGCCCCTAAGGCGCGTTCATATATAAATCAGCGCACCTCAAGCTCTTCGATTTTCGGATTTCAAGTAACTTCCTCAAAAGGACTCATACTGGGATGCCTAACCCGTGTGGCGTTGTCATTTGGAGTTGGAGGGCTTGTGGGAATCCGGGACTGGGAGGGTGCATTTGCCGGCTACAATACCATACTTATACGTGCTTATACCCAATCGTCCCTCCCACAATCTAGAGCAGCGAACAGCTTTATGCTTGCTTATCTAGACATTATTCCATGTTGGTATGTGTTGGGTGTTTGTGCAGGTTCAATCCACATGTGGGATTCTCATGCCGAATACGAGATAGGGAGGTAGATGGCTAGCAGCTCATTATCATACTTCAGCTGAGCGGGCATCTTGAGTTGTTATACTAGGATGCCGATACGCTCTGCTCGTAATCGTATACACGCTGAGACTATTGGAAGTTGTTAAGCAAGTTACCCACTTCGGTCCAACTGGATGTGTTAACTTATATGGAAGACCGATTTAAAAGTTTCGATCAGTCAAGACCACTATAGCTCACTGTAACGCCACTGTAGTGATCGAAACTTTTAAATCCCTTTTCCGTAGGCATATGATGATATACGCACACCGGCCGGACGATCACAGGCGAGTACGTACGGACAGTGCGTGTACATGTATGTATTTAGGTTGGTACCTACTGTGCCAGATTGACTTGCGCTTCGGTCCGTGCCGGCCTGACAAAATCTTGACGGCTCAATAATTAACCATAAGTGCAAAACTTAGTTGTAAATTATTTAGGAGTAGGTATTGTCGGTTGCAGCCAAAATACTGAGAATGAAGGCTATAGATAGACACCGTGTGCGAGAATAAGAACGCACCGGACGGCGGACACTATTGCGTTTGGTAACCATGCCTCTGGGCCAGTGGAGTGGTTAACTACGGCTGGCGGAAGTTATAGTACGGTCTGTATGAAATGTCACTGTTTGGGAGGTAAACGCTGAGAAATACGAACGCTGGCCCAACATGTAGTTAAAAGGGTGATCCCCTATCTTCTTTCACAGCCCTCAACTCTTCTGGAGCCTAACTATGTAGTTTCTTTATCAACCATCGGGCGTTGGAAGTTAACGTTGCAGGGCCGTCAAAAGTGGATAGCCGGACCGGTTCGCACGGAAGCTTTCCTCGAAAACTCTGACCAGGATGACAAAGATAAGGTATTATTCAAGTTCCGTACATTCGGACGTACATTATACAGCGACACCGCAATACTACCCATGCCACTTTCCGCCGAATGGGCATCCTAAGCCCTGTGCTTGGGTTACTTCACTCGGATCGTGCACATCCGAGTGGTGTGGTCTGAAAAGTCCGAGCTAGGCCTTCGAGGAGACATAATTGAAAGACAACTGCGCATATTTCCAACGGGGGAACGCAAATTCCACACTTGCTACTCTCTCCTGACGCTTGTCCCATTGATAAACGCTACAACAGATCAGGAAAGGTACTGGCAGCAGGCATCATGGGGTTGTTCAATAGGCTCCGTCCCGAAAGTACAGGGGCTGCTCCGGCAGTGGGAAACACAACGGCCACCGATAATATCGGAATGGACGACGATTCGACGTCGTATCCCGAGGGCGGATCGAAGGCATGGCTTGTTGTGTTGGGCGCCTGGTGCGCCATGATCCCCTCCATGGGGCTGCTGAACACATTGGCCATTCTGCAAGCCTGGCTGTCCGAAAACCAATTGGAAGGTCTCCCGGAATCCACGGTGGGCTGGATATTCAGCACATACGCCTTCTTCCTCTACTTTACCGGCGCGCAGACGGGTGAGTTATACTCGAGCAATGCCCACGCAGACTGGCTCAGCTAAAGGAAGTCTAATTCTCCCCTCAGGCCCCATTTTCGATGCGTACCCTGTTCAATACCTCGTAATTCCAGGCAGCATTGGCGTCGTCGCGTCTGTATTTCTTTTCAGCATCTCGAAAGGTATTTCGTCCACCCCTCCTCCCACAGCATGTTCGATAGGAAGACTAATGTACTTCCAGAATTTTACCAGTATCTCCTCTCCTTTGGTGTGCTAGGCGGCATTTCGTCGTCGCTGCTTTTCAACCCCAGCATAGCGGCCGTAGGTCACTGGTTCTACAGGAAGCGCGCCCTTGCAACCGGAGTGGCATGCACGGCCGGCGGAATAGGGGGCGTCGTGTTTCCTCTCATTGTATTATATACCGCTCCTCGTCTCGGCTTCGACTGGGCTTTGCGCATCGTCGGCTTCGCGTGCCTGCTAGCTGGCATCGGGGCATGCTGCCTTCTCCGGAAACGATTGCCGCCGAACAAGAAGGCCGGCGCTTCTATCGATCTTAAGGCCTTATCCGAGCCACCCTTCGCAACGACCGCCCTCGCGACCTTCTTGATCGAATTTGCGGTCTTCATCCCTTACACGTATATATGTTCTTTCGGGGTGCACGCGGGGTTGGATCGGCCGACGGCATACCTCCTGAATGTATTACTCAATGCGGGCGCTGTACCGGGCCGTGCGCTGCCGGGCTATATCGCCGATCGCTTTGGGTCGTTTAATGTGATGTGCCTGACGGCGCTGGCGTGCGTGGCGACGATCTTGGCACTTTGGTTCACGGCCGGCATGAACAGAGCACAGGTCATTGCGTTCGCCCCCCTCTTCGGTTTCTGGTCCGGCGCGGCAATTAGTCTCACGCCCGTGTGCATCGGCCAGGTGTGCCGGACCGAAGACTACGGCAAGCGAAGCGGCACGGCCTTCTTTCTGGCGAGCTTCGGCGTCCTGACTGGAGTACCCATCGCGGGCGCCATATTGGAGTCGGATGGCGGCTCCTACTTTGGACTGATCATCTTTACCGGGGTCGTATACGTGACGTCCTTGATTGCCTTCATCGTGGCCAGAGGTGTGTCTTCTGGGTGGCGTCTCATGGTTCATTTCTAGACTTATTTGCGGAGACTTCGTGACCGGCCATCTCCACGTCTACGTGTGTGTGCGCGATGACACGAGACCATTAACTATATCTGAGACGAAATAATTTACCAATCTCCCAAGGCGCACCCTATACTACGTTTTAATGGCGGTATGTCGTCTAAAAGACGAGTCACGACGTGTAATTACGATATACACTATTTCCATAGATAGATATAATTGCAGTAGAGAGCAACGCTCCATTGCGTTAATCCAGTGCAGGTAGAATGTCGAATCATGACGGTGCTATGACTGCTCGTCTTAGGGACCAATGCCTCATTCACCCTACTCCACCCGATTCCATTGTCTGGTACTTATGTTGACTGAAGATCGTGATTCATGTTGCTGAGTTTGGTTCTACAAGTTGTGCTTTGCTCGACCGTTACCTTTTCACAACTAGCTGTGATTCTGGTGAGGTTCCTCGAACGGCTTTCTCACATCTCTACTAACACTCGGCCAATGTTGCAATATCGAAGCGTGGGGAGAATCTTTTAGGTAGACCCCGGGTTTGAGGTCTGCTGCTGCTCGGTGTTATGGGGGTAAATTAGGGGTATCGGCTGTTGGTCCACCCAACCTATAAAAACGGCGCGAGAGGGGTCTTATCGACCTGGTTTTACGAGTCAGGTTAGGTACCGGTTGGCCGGGTGGCCGGGTCAAAGACGTTATCTAATCAATGGTGGGTTCGCCAGGATGCGCGAGGCAGTTACGTTCCGCCTCCGGCTTGCACGTAGTTTCCCACAGTGTGAGCTTACAGTATCTAAATATAATGCACGGTAGGTACACTCATTGAATGGGCCAATGCGTTCGGCCACAACGCTCGAACGCTCGAACGCCTCTTCCCAGTCCCAACCCCACTTCAATCGCCAATAGATACGCGACCATCATCCAAAACCCATCGACGCGCCGAGGAACTATTACCCACATACGCTGGAGTTTACATGCGCCCACACGTATACGCGGTCCGTTCGTACTGGTCCTAGCGCCTCTGTTCATTCCGGTTATCTCACATTGTACGTCTGTACGTCCGTAATATTTGATCACTATCGGTGTTTTCGACATGGCCCAATCCGTAGAGGCTCTGCAGGAAGGGCTCAGAGAGGCTACGCGCCAACTGTACGCCGCCGACCCAAACACAGTCACAGTCAACTCAGTCCGTCAGCGCACCGAGAAAGCAAACGGCCTTGAGAAGGGTTTCTTCATCACGGGGGATTGGAAGGCTCGTAGCAAGACTCTGATCACAGAATTTGTCGTAAGCGCTCTACATCTCCGAACCTCCATGTACCGCTCAATTGACAAGCATACACAGCAAACGCTCATTGCGGATGACTCTCCTCCAGCTTCTCAAGATCCAGAGGTCGAAGAGACTTCCAAGAATGGGGTGAAACGATCTTCAAGCGACGAGCTCTTCTCATCCCCCAAGGTGAAACGCCAGAAGAAAGCCGCTTCTGTTCCGAAGGCTAGGAATACCAAACCGAAGAAAGAGTCTTCCAGCTCAGCCCTCAGCGAATTAAGCGACTCGGATGTAAAAACCGAGACAAAGAAAAGGAAGACGGCGAGTAAGAAAGCCACTGCTCGAAAGCCGAAATCGGACTCTAGCTCTGAATTAACCGACCTCGACTTGTCTGACGATGAACCCAAGCAAAAAAAGAAGGCTAAACCATCTGCGGCTCCTCCAAAGTCTAAGGAGGAATCCGAATCTGAGCTAAGCGACCCAGGTTTTTCCGAAGACGAACCGACAGTCACCAATAAGAGTGAAGGCAAGTCAAAGAAGCTAGAAGATTCAGAGAATACCAAACCCACGGCGCCACCATTGAAGCGCAAACAAGCAGCGACAAAGAAGAAGCAAGTCGCAAAGCGCGCAAAGATTGAATCAGACAGCGAGGAAAAGCCAAGCACGGTTATCAAAGCTGATAAGAGTGAAGTTGATGCAGATGTAAAGGTCGATGGGGATGTCCCCGCCAAAGACGAAGACTCGGAGTTAGAGACGAAACCGGAGAAGAATGAGACCAAGCCGCCAGCAGATGACTCGGACTCGTCGTTGTCGTCGGTATTGGACGAACCCCCGCCGGAAAAACGCAGAGGCAAACACGCAAAAGGAGCGTCCAAATCTAAGCCATCTACATCCAAGGAGCTGACGGTTGATGAAGTAGAGATCAAGAAATTGCAAGGACAGCTAGTCAAGTGCGGAGTTCGCAAAATATGGGGCATCGAAATGAAAAAGTACGGCGCCGACGGCAAAGCGAAGATTCGACATCTCAAGAACATGCTTCACGACGTGGGAATGGATGGCCGCTTTTCAGAGGCTAAGGCTCGAGAGATCAAAGAGAAGCGGGAGCTTATGGGTGAGCTGGAAGCCGTCAACGAGATGAACGAGCTTTGGGGTCTCGAGAGCCGTAGTGGGCGTGCATCACGTAGCAAGGCGATACGCAAGTCAGTCAAGGAGGAATCGAGCGGAGACGAGAAAGAAGATGACGAAACGAAGTCGACAGTTGACGGCGATAATGAAAAGGTTAAGATTGGCACTAATTCGCGAGTATCTAAGCGGATGGCAGACCTTGCATTCCTGGGAAGCGACAGTGAATCAGAATGAAGGACTACGCAGTGGATCGGCGGGTATGGTGTACCTATATGAATTCTTTGACGAGGGTATATTTTGCTTCTCATGGCTGCTATCTTATAGCATTCATCCGTTGAGCTATCAGGCCGAAGACGGCGACCGAGCCCATGAACAAGATGGCGTTGTAAAACTAGGGTTTGTTAGCTATACGTAGCCTTAATGCTCTAGTAAGGAACATTAATGAAAGGACTGAGCATGACTGGTACTTACTGCCCTTCGTGACACCTCTCTTTCTTCATCGTCTGACCGGGCGTCGATGAACAGCCGTCGGAGATTCGGGAAGCTGGCCTATTATATCAAATGAGCGGACGCATCCCCGTTCAAGCCCTTGTTATTCGCGAAGTTGGGGGCTCATACCATCTACAGTGATGCTTCAGCCCTTTACAATTGTATTAGGCTAGTCGTTTGTAGCAGAGTGATAACTGCGATGGGGATCTCATAGGCCTCAATTATTATCTAGAGCCTTAGCCTTGCGTGTGTTGATCGCCTACGTCAAGAGACCTTTAACCTTACCTACCGTCTTCTGGGACCCACTTCAGCCTTAATGCCCGGCATCTGTGACTGCCGCAGTCGGGGAGACGCTAATATGTACTTACTGAAGGAATTGAAGATATATGCAGATATGAACTAATCGTACGAAGTACATCTGTAGCTCACTCGGCGGACAGCTGCAAAGGCCTGTCAGAACACGACATCCAGGTGGTCAAGGTCCACGTTGGGGAGCACAGCATGGCGCAACATCTTCCTCACTTCATTATCTTCTCGACGATCTGTGATTGCTTTCCATTCCAATTCACGGTAACCACCCCGACCAAATTACGGCGCAATAACCAGCCCGACAGAAGAAATATCGGATGTCCTTACGCTAAGCCCTCCCAGGGCCTCTGTCTCTTTCAGCCCGCCGATCCGCCATTCGACTTCACCCCTTTCTGACGAGTCTGCGTGAACTCCGAGATCCGATAGCCTTAAATGATGGCGGTCAACCGCATTCGAGGCGCTTTTGCGCCACCGAGGAAAGGCGAGACGTTCGAATTACGAGCCGGATTAGTATCTCAGTATGCCTGGGAGCGGAAGGAGAGCATCCAGAAGACTATCATGGCTATGACACTGGGCAAGGATGTGTCTCAGCTCTTTCCTGACGTCTTGAAAAACATCGCGACGGGGGATTTGGATCAGAAAAAGCTGGTGTATCTATATTTGATGTGGGTTCCCCTGCTCTGTTTGCCGGATGCTTAGGCGTGACCCATTACTTGTGATCTGACACAAAAAGATAGGAACTACGCAAAGTCACATCCCGATTTGTGTATCCTTGCCGTCAATACATTTGTCCAGGATTCCGAAGACCCAAATCCACTCATCCGAGCGCTCGCCATCCGGACTATGGGCTGTATTAGGGTGGACAAAATGGTAGATTACATGGAAGAGCCCTTGCGCAAAACATTACGAGACGAATCACCCTATGTGCGAAAGACGGCTGCGATCTGCGTTGCCAAACTTTTTGATCTGAACCCATCCATGTGCCTCGACAACGGTTTTCTCGAAACGCTGCAGGAGCTGATTGGAGACTCCAACCCAATGGTGGTCGCCAACTCGGTACAAGCGTTGGCTGAGATAGCTGAGACGGCACCGACGATAAGAGCGTTGGTGATAACACCTCAAACGCTGAAAAAGCTACTGATGGCTTTGAACGAATGCACAGAATGGGGCCGTGTCACCATTCTCTCAACACTTGCTAAATATCCTCCTCAAGATGTTAAAGAGTCCGAGCATATTTGCGAAAGAGTGGCACCGCAGTTTCAACATGTTAACCCGAGTGTTGTTCTTGCCGCCGTCAAGGTGGTTTTCAGCCACATGAAACTGATCAACCCTGATCTCGTGCGCCAGTATCTGAAGAAAATGGCACCCCCTTTAGGTAGGATGATTCCGCATTGTGTTGGCTAATCCATACTGATGGAAACAGTCACACTCGTTGCTTCAGCTCCCGAAGTTCAATACGTTGCCCTCCGAAACATCGACCTGCTCCTACAGGCGAAACCCGATATTCTCAGCAAAGAACTCCGAGTGTTTTTTTGCAAATACAACGACCCCCCATATGTTAAGCTCGAGAAGCTCGAGATTATGGTTAGAATAGCGAATGACAAAAATTACGAACAATTATTGGCAGAGCTGAAAGAGTATGCGTTGGAAGTCGATATGGACTTCGTCCGGAGGGCAGTAAAGGCCATCGGTCAGGTCGCTATCAAGATCGAGAGCTCAAGCGAAAAATGCGTCAATGCCTTGCTAGATCTTATTGCCACCAAAGTCAACTACGTGGTACAGGAGGTCATTGTAGTAATCAAGGATATTTTGCGGAAATATCCGGGTTATGAGGGTGTCATTCCAACTCTTTGCAACCATATTGACGAGCTTGATGAGCCAGATGCACGGGGAGCCTTGATATGGATAGTTGGTGAATATGCCGAGAAAATCAACAACGCTAGTGAAATTCTGGCCAGCTTTGTTGATGGCTTCATGGAAGAGTTCACTCAGACACAGTTGCAGATTTTGACGGCGGTCGTCAAGCTGTTCCTCAAGAAGCCAAGCAACAATCAACAAATGGTGCAAACAGTATTACACTCGGCAACTTCTCAGAATGACAACCCTGACATCCGGGATCGAGCATACGGTTACTGGCGACTCTTGTCTGGAGATCTGGACGTTGCAAAGGTACGGAGTTCTCTGGCTGTCCTGATTTGAGAATCGAAACTGATCCACTCTAGAATATCATCCTGCCACAAAAGCCAGCTATTTCGACGACAATGACTAGTTTGCCTCCAGCTTTGCTAGAGCAGCTACTTGCTGAATTGTCTACTCTAGCATCGGTTTATCATAAGCCCCCCGAGTCATTTGTCGGCAAGGGCCGCTTCGGTGCCGACGAAATTCAACGCGCAGCTATTCAGGAACAGCGACAGAATGCCGCCGAAAATCCCATCGCGGCCTCAGTTGCGGCCGCTCAGAACGGTGCACAAACGCAAAGCAACATTGAGAACTTATTGGATATTGATTTCGATGGGGCTGCACCAGCTTCCCAAGAGCAAAACTCAGCCAATGCCACACCTGAGCGCGTAGCCAGTCCCACAGGCACTGCCGGTCAATCTAGCAGCATGGCTGACATGATGGGCTTGTTTGATGCGCCAGCGCCTGCCCGCGACAGTAGCACGGCTGCCGGTGGCTCGAACGATTTAATGAATGGATTTGCTGGGCTAGATTTGGGTGGGTCGAGCCAGCCTCCGCCAGCGTCGATGCAGCTTAGCGGCCAGGAGCAGAAGAAGAATCCCAACGAGGATCTGCTGGGCCTCTTTTAGGTGAAGCAGGGCCAGCAGCCCGGAGCGGATGAGAATCCATGGCGCCATGATGAGGCCGCTTGCGAGGGCAGCCTCCTGGACTTGTGAAGGGAGGGACGAGGATTAGTCGGCGTAAAGATGAAGAGGATTTCCTTCAAATGCGGGAACAGGCATGGGGGGCATGGCCGTGCGGAATGAATACGAATGCTTCACCATGCATTTTGGTGGAATTGATGAACTCATCGAGAAGGCTAGGTGCTTAACTCGATGCGATAGATACAGGAGTATGGAAAAGTAGTTGAGCGTAGTGTTCGGCTTTCTTTTCCTACGTGCTTTATATTCAGTTGCACATCAATAAACCCCGATGCGCCCGGTGCCATGGCACTTTTGTGACAAATTACCAACCCCTTTCACGGAGCCATTCTGTTGTCCTTCCCATGCACTAGCCTGCTGACTCTCCTGATTCCTCTCCTTTTTGAAGCCCGCCCGCCTTTCCGTCCCTTTCGGCTCAGCTCTTGTTTAGCTTTCGATTCGGGGTTCTCTTATTTTGGGATATGCGCACATGTCTTATCTCGTTACTAGCCCTCAAACATTCACGCCGTCTACCTTTCCCCCGACCGTGCCGTCCAATGGCGCCTCGGCGCGGGCCTTCTCCCACTCCTCCGGGGTCTGGCACTTTGCGCTCCACGCGTGGATGGCGGCTATCTCGTCGCGGAGGGCTGCGTTTACGGTCCGGTGGCGCTTCAGGCTGTTCTGGCCGGCGAACTGGGGGGATACTATTAGGGAGGTGAAGGATTGGCCGCAGCCGCCTGGGGTCTGTGTTAGTGCTCGTTTGTTTCCAGTCGTTCTTCCTGCTTGGCTTGTTCTTGGGGACGTGTGATGGGGTGGGTTTGTTGTAGGCGCGTTGTGTAGACTGGTGGGAGTGTGAAGCTGGCGGGGGAAGCGAGCGTCGGGATCGTGAATGCGCGAGGTGAAACTGGAGACGGGAGATCGATGAAAGTCGCGCGCGCGCGCACTTACCGGACATGTCTGTGACTTCGACGTGAATGGCCTTCAGTCGCTCCGTCAGGGCCGTCTTCAAGGATTCTTCCGTTATGGGTGTCGTGGTGGCCATGGTTGCGCTTTTTGCTGCTCGCTCGTTCTGGGTTGCTTGCTGGGTGTGCTGGGTTTCGTGGATCGTGATCTTGACATGGCGGGTGTGTGCGATGTCGCAATCGCGACAATGTGCCCCGCGGTCGTGGTGATGTAAGTGGGTTTAGGTAATTGATTCCATGTTGATCTTATCGATAGGTTTAGGATAACACTGTAGCAGCTTGCGCTGTTCAAACTTCGGCCGACCGAATTGCTCGGCCATCTGGGGGTAATAGTCACCTATAGACCACTGTCCGCGTCTTTAAGTAGGTAGGATGGCCGAAAGCTGCAGTTGATCGAATAACAGGGCTGTGGCATTGCACACCTGGTTATACAGACTGTAATGTATGGGTGACTATGCCCCTATCAGGTGTAGTGATTAGACGAATCTGTGGCTGAAGCTGCCGTCCGCTTTTACGAACGTTAACTCCTTTTGGTTGGTTGGTCTGATTGGGTTGACTTTGTTACGTAGGACCCGGGAGGAAACAATGTTTACCCCAGCCCGAACCCTTCCTTTGCTACGTAGATCCAGATCAGTTGGTCCTCTACTGAGGTCGATACTCACAGCCACATCCGTCTCTCCCCGTACCAAAGCCGTCTCCCACTGGCACAGTGGAAAACCTCAAGCCGCTTTCACGATAGCATCAAGGACAAAGGTGCTGGGTTTCAGAAGCATTACCACAATGAGTGGCCTTCCTCGTTTTGGCGATGCCGTGGTTCAGGCCATGAAGAAACTGTACGCTGTTTCTGTCTCGTTTTATAACATTTATTGATCATTTATGTGAAGGTATCCTGAAGAGCTAGCAGACAAGGCATGGGACAATACGGGCTGTAAGCAAAACTCTTCTCACGTTGAAGTTGAGAGATATGGATGAGAACTTGAGTTGACCCAACCCTTCAGTACTTCTGGACCAAGCCCCTTCTTTCCCAGAACGAGCAGGCCAGTCTAGGCCAACGGTGCTTCTCACAAACGATCTTACAGAGGCTGTTGTGGATGAAGCCCTGGATAAGGGGGCTAATGTCATTGTCTGCTACCGTAAAGTTGAGCCTCGCTTATTTCCCGTCTCGACATACTGACGATAACTATATAGATCCTGTCATTTTTAGACCACTAAAATCCTTGACCACCAAGGATCCAATGCAGGCCCAACTCCTCCGACTAATAGCAGCAGGGATAACGGTGTACTGCCCCCATACGGCCGTTGATGCCGCTGTTGGAGGTCTGAATGATTGGCTGTGCGACATCTTGATCGACGGCGAAAACGAGATTCAGAGAACAGTTGCTGAGCCTATCTCTCGACCGCTGCCTGAAAGCATCCAGGGCCAGGCTGTAGGGTACGGGCGTGTTTTCGAACTGAGTCAATCCATCGGACTTGATACTTTGCTGAAGCGCCTCTCGGCTGGCATTGGAGGACAGAAATACATGATGGTGGCCCTACCCCCAAAGATAACCGATTTTACCCAGCCTATCACGAAGATTGCCGTCTGCGCCGGTTCTGGTGCGGATGTTCTCAAGAACACCGATGCGCAAGTCCTAGTGACTGGCGAGATGGCTCACCATTATGCGCTCCGTCACACACAGCTAGGTCAGATTGTGGTTACATGTTTCCACAGTAACTCCGAGAGGAAATTCCTGGAGCAACGGCTGAAGCCAAAACTCGAGGCACAACTTAAAGAGGTCGGTTATGGTAATGTGCTTGTGCTGGCCAGTAGCGCAGATCGAGACCCGTTCGACATTATTGACGTACGGTCTCTACAATAAGTAGGATAGTTCGGCCGTAATGGAGATGTCAATCCAATCCCGCTTATAGTTGAAAGGTGCAGACTCCAACTTCAGCCATTACGGCGCAACTCCAAAGTGACTACCACCGGGCCTGTATTCGGAATCACCGCTGGCGCTGGTTTACTGCATCAATTGTCTGGGACAGTTGGGTAGATGGGAAATTTCCGGCACGAATTGGCTTCATTCGCCGCCCTTTCTGTTGCGAAGCTCTCGCCACTCTGCTTTACTTGGTTCGCCAAGGATGGCGGCATCACCATCTGCTATACATTCGTCGACGTCGCCGCCTCCGACGCCCTGCTCTTTCCAGACAAGCAGTAATTTTCTGGGCAGCTTCCAGGCTTCTCTTGCATCATCTAGTCGACCTTCACTTACGAGTGCACGTATCTTGTCAGGCGTCTCTAAGACTTCAATGGCTAATTGTCGTGTTCGTAGTCGTCTTTGCAGAGCTTCTTCCTCAGCCCTCCTAGCCTCGGTGGGCTCCGGTACCGATTTCCGCAGCGCTTCTCGTATTTCAGAGGCTTGGCTATATATTTTCGCAATGGCAGGATCTAGTGTTGATGCCATTGGATTCAACGGGTCCATGTTCGTTCGCATCTATCCCTTTGTTAATGCCACAAGTAGAGAACGACGGCTATTCCTGATAGTTACCAAGGCGACCGCAGATATCTCGATTGGAAATCAGGAGTAGAGGCGTATCCAACTGACCTTTCGTATTGTCTCTGTGGCCGCAATCAATTTACTGTAATTATCATATACCAACGCTTTCTTCTCGGCGTCCAGGGCCCGCGTTTCACCTAGCACACGAGTGTATAAGCGTAGCAGGTCCTGCATCCCATTCTCAGCTAAAGCCTTTTTTACGAAAGCGTCCGCGTCAAAGTCTTCCTTATCCAGTTCGCTCGGGGGCACCTCTGAGTATTCATGACGCCCCGCCTCACCAAGAGGATCTGTGACCTCGACCTGGGGTGGTGTAGCGGTCCCCGCAGGGGTTGATTTTCGTATATTGTAGTACTCGCGCAAGGCAGCACGGTTCCGTCGAGGGTTGGGATTTGGGGCAGCTAGTGAGCCATTTGGGTTCGGAGACAGAGGTGATCTTGTGCTTTCGATGCTGGGGCGTGTGGATGAATTCGGAGTTGTTGAAGCGTTAAGGCGTCGTGGCTCACGAGGGCTGGCAATTGTGGACATTGTGAGCGATACAAGCAAGACAAGGTAGAAAGCAAAAGACAAACGGGCGGGAAAGGGGACAAGAAACAGTTGAATCAATTCATCAGCCAGAATGGTGATGATAAATAAGGCAAATGAAGGTCATGGGAATTTGGGACACAATCCGTGACGGAGGGCACTAACTTAATCTGGCATAATGTTAGCCCGCTTTATTGAATCAAAATGCATAATACTATATGATAACTGCATATTCCGTAATAGAGTGGCACTTGAGGCTCCTAAGCCTAACTATGCACCAACCAAAACTTGAGCTACCCTGGGTCAGTAAAACTTACAAGCTAGAACGCGAAGCCGCATAGCTCTCTCTCTCTCTCTCTTCATCCTTCTGCACCCGATTGACTGTTGAGTTTCAATGGATTCTCATCATTCTCCAGACCACCCAGTCTATGTATAATGGACTTGACAGCGCAGATCAGTTCTGGCCTTCGCAGCCAGGGGCTCCCCCCTCCATCATCAGCGTGGATACGGGCTGCTCTGCCCAATCGAAACCCGTTGCCCCCTTTACAAGCTCTTGTGGCCACTGTGAAGACGCGTTTCCTGGCGACTGACCTGACCAATCCTGCTCTCTTCAGCTCACCGCCGCCTGCATTTCCGCCAAATCTTAGCAGCCCGGAGGTTCAAGAAGTCAAGCTTAATAATGACGTATTAGTACAGGTGCTCGATATTGATAATTTATCTAAAAGTAAGTGGGACCAAGTCGAAGAGCTCGAGACAATCGCACGAGGAGAGCAGACAAGAGGTCGAGAGATCATACGGCTCACTACCGGCAACGAGGACGAGGAAGACGGTGTCGATGGTCAAGCTACACAAGCTGCTGATAACAATGCCGAACGGCTGGGGCCCCAAGGTCGGGGCGGCTCTGCTGCCTCCGCCAATACTGCCAATGCGGCCACAAAGTCCTCTACCCATCGACTTGTTCTTCAGGATTGTAAGGGACAGAAGGTACACGGATTGGAGTTAAAACGCATCGACAGAATTGGCACTGGTACCCTTAATATAGGCGAGAAGATCATCCTCAAAAGAGGCACCACCGTCGCTCGAGGCGCACTTCTTCTTGAGCCTACAACCTGTACCATTTTAGGTGGCAAGGTCGAGGCATGGCAGAAATTCTGGGTAGAATCCCGTCTTTCCAGACTTCGGGAAGCAGTTGGGGCTGATAACCGCAATCCACGATGAGCTTTCGCTGTGTTGGGCAGATCCTCCAAGCGATCCCCCCGTAGCATCACTGCTCCTAAACAAACTGGGCTTATATTGGTCTCTACCACGAATAAGCCACCAGGTGACCAAACGAAACCAATGTACCCAAACTAAGCGAGCCCGCCAGAACATCCGGTGTACCTCCGTACGTCATTATATACCTACTTGAGGCCACAACGAAGCCACCCGTGGGAAGATGATATTGCCGCTGGTTTTCACATTCAAGTAGGAACGCTGTGTAGTAGTCCAACAGGCCCCTGCACCTACCACGCCCTTGGCGGGCTCGATAAGTGATATCGTCGAGTACGTTCGCGAGTTCTGCCCCCTGGCTGAACGGGACAAGCTCTATTTACAGGGCAACAAGCGTAGGTACATCGGATGGCGCTGGCTTCTTCGAAGATGGCAACCCAAATATATTGATGGTTTGATCACGCCGGATATTGCTATGTCTACCTATCTGTCTGACTTGTTCTGCCCACGCCAAGCTCTGGCAATCTTCCTTACAGATACTCACGAACAGTCACGATTATCGCAGAAATTGGCGTTGCCTTAAATCGCCGGGAGCTGAGATGGTATGAATCTGCTGCTACTGTTTCCTCGTTGGTGGGGTCCTAGCGCAAGATAATAGAGCGCGTTAGAATGTTGTGCTCTATCTTCTGTTACCTACATCCTCAAACGCTCCTCAGTTATGCCCCTCAATTCCGTGGAGGGACTCTTATTCTTTCGAAGCTTTACAGGAACTCTGGAAAGGTACCTTGTTTTTGCCACCGCCATCTTCCTGGATCCGACGCATGAGGGTGCGTGGTAAAATTACGTATGGTGCTAGACGCACTGCAGCTACCGCTTATCTGGTGTTCCGAACCCTCGTTGAGTCTATTGCAGACATTGACTCCCCCCGGAGTCGTGGCTATGTTTATTTAGACACAATATCCTTGGTGACCATCGACGCCGACGATTTATTAATTGCCCCCCCCCCCCCCCCTCTTCCTCCCTTACGAGGAGTGTGCGACTGTATACGGGAATTTCGTGCAGTACTTCGAACTAGAGGTAGCACTCTTCGCTAAACTCCTCCGAAGGCAAATACGCAAAGACTGTGAGCATTGGCATATGTTCGATGATCAAGAGGAATACAGAACAAAGGTGTCACTGCTAGTACGGGGAAGATGCCACCAAATTGTATCATGCGCCTTCAAGTCTATTTGGGAAGGCAGGGAGGGAGAACTGCAGCTAAAACGAACCAGATTATTGATATACGACTCCGCCAGTACGCAAGTTGGTATCATCAAAACCCCAAGCTCTATTTTTGGGAATCAAGGCGACGCAGACTTCGATAAGGAACGCTCAATAGTACTAAACGCCTACGACTATCCTTGAAGACTGCAGGTACTGCCTAGTTTCGCAGCAGGACTTTGCGACAAGCTACCGATAGACAGGAATTCTATGCCTCCGAGTATGGACAGATGTCACATTTGCTGATGTATTAGGACCGCACAAGTTAACAGCAGGGCGTCTAGTATTTATTGGCAAAAGGTCTACTGGAAAATTGAGAACATGGTGCTATTTGTTACTAGCCGTTCTAAATCCGAGATAATTAATCCCACGATTGTAGGCCTTTCTGAGGCCTGAATTGCGAAGACGGACGATGCTCGATGAATTTAACTATCCACAAGAAAGGTCATTAATCTTATTCGAGGATTCGAACGACCCGGTGGCGGCAGTTCTGAATCCTCTCAATACGACCGGAGCACGCCATATAGATGTGCGTTACAAGTGGATAGTTGACCACACGGAATTTGGTCATCTTGAAATTGCTCACCGTGGAACTAGCGAGGTGATCACGGGCCGCCTCACGAAGCCACTCAATAAGGACTCAAAAAGAAGCATCAAGATTGATCGTCAGCTTCATACGAGACACTGCAAATTCTAAAGACCGTATCGCGTGATATGCGGATTCAGTGGATTTTGGTGCCCTACGTGGTTGAAAAGGGTTCAACGTCACAGGATGATCTCGGTGGGTAGAGAATGGTGTATTTCAAGCCTCACTTTTACCCGCTTTGTGGCCTAATGAGATTTGTTGCAAGATCCTAATCTCAAATACTGCCAGCGTCTCTTTCTTGGGAGATTTCCAGTATACTATGATTACCGGCCAAAAGCTGTAGGGGTTGTCATGATATTGGAGGATAACATTGCCCAGCTTCCCGACAAACCAACCTCTTCCCCGCAGTTTTAATTCCGTCCCAACAGAGGCCGAATGCGCAACATACGATCTCACGACTATTCCCGAAAAGAGTGATTCTAGTCAAGAACTATCACACATGGCTACTTCTCAAAGTATGTGTCGTCCGTCGTGGTTGGTCAGAGAGGCTCATCGGTCCGCGATACGTCAATTCAAGTCATGGATGTTCCTGAAGATCTAGTAACGGATCTTAATCAACTTCGCTCGGGTCGCCGGGCTTTTGAGAATCTCCCGCCACGATAGAATATCTTCTTTACGATCCCAAATGCTCGGAATCGATGTGCGATGTCACCGGTAATGATGATATCCGCTACTGGAAAGATCACCGTTGCAATTAAAACATGAAAGTGCAAACGTGCTGGCAACAGGATCCGGACCCGCGAGACGTACAAACACATGATTTGGAGAACAGAATGCTGGCAGCAAGTTGGGGACACGGAACTGCACATGAACAAATGCAGAATAGTGGTGCTCAGCCTGACTATTCAGACAGACACAAGATCTGAGGAAGAGAAAAGGAGCACCGAAGCAGGGGCGCAAGGTCGGAGAATAATACTCGCGGATCAAGGAGATTCGCAGTGGCAAGGACCAGTCGATACTCTGTCAAGTATATCCAATTGAAGGATTTCAAAAAGTCTCGACAAAGCACTGAAAAGCCTCATGTCGTCCAACAGGCAATAGGAAAATGCAAGATTGCAGGGCCTCATATCGGCCGATGAATACAAGACCATGGGACCTCAGAGCGACGGTGCTTTATAAAAGGGTGATGAGACAGGCTAACAAGGCGGCCTTAGATGCACCGGTAATACGAGAATGCAAGGCTGCGAGACCTCAGGTCGGCAATGCTTTGATTGATGGGACAACGAGTTGGGTATACAGACTTAACCTATCGGAGTATGAGTATTCAATACGTCTCGGGGCCTGAACTAGGTCAATTAATCGATTTACATCAGGATGCTGCTTAACCAAGAGCTATTCTATCCTCTCAGGGTCGGATTGGAAGTGAGGAGAAGTGATCGGAGCCACGGTGTTCGTCGGATGCCATGATTTGAATGGAGAAGCTAGAGATGATTTGGGCAGCAAATGATGGCTTTTTTACCTTGTTTTTTTTTGGCTTTTGGGGCGATTCTGTATCCATAGACATACCACGGGCACTGGTTGCTGCCATCGGCTATTGAAGTTGGTGACTAGATGCCCATGCTTCGGTCATCCACAACGAAGGCCAAATCAAAACCTGCAAGCAATCAGTCACCGCCGAATACACGCACACACTACCGGTCGACAGTCGAGGATGGACGCTTCGCTTGACGCTCTGCAGTACGAGCCGATGTGCCGCCGCAAATCGCAGTGTTCCTCTACTTGTCTTACGTCCCCGCGGTGTCTCACCTCGTTGCGCCTACGCACCAGTCATTTGTCGGATCTGTGATTGGGGTCTCCGCCATCTCTGTCATTTAGATAGGCATCGACGGCCCCGCCAGCCTCCCGGTCTACGTACCGCGCAAATGGACGAAGAAATCCGCGGTTCCCCCGCCCGGCGGATGCTCCTCCATTATCAGGGTGTCATCGGCCAAGTGCGCTAAGATTCGGTAACAGTGTTGCAGATTCGCCACGTTCTAAAGTGGAAAAACGCATGCTTTTCAGGAGTCCTACCGGCCTTGCGCCGGACATAATCTTTCTATTTCCTCTTTTGATACGAGACGACGTTGGGCGCTCTGAGGTGGGATACGCCAACCCCACCCGACCGTTGACCTGTCTGCCCTGGCACCCGCTGCGCGATGCGCGATGCGGGCTTACCTGTAGACGAATCTGATATCGGAAAACGGTAGCGACCAGTATCCGGGCTTCAATTCTTCTCGAATAAACCGTCGGTGATGGCTTGAATACGAAGTCGCACACGTTGTTATATTGCGTAGCCGCGTCCCGAGGTAAGGAGAGTCCTCGGCGTGCTGCCTACGTCCAACTCAGCTCAAAGAATAACAGAGCTGTTTGAGAATACGACGATCTATCATACATGGCTTTCTCAGGTTACCACTTTATTGGGCTCCGTTAAGGCCCGCTGCTTCGTTACCACCCTTGCTCCGGCCCAATAGACGGTTGGATGAACTCCAGCTGAAGATCCGCAAGGCAAACCGAACTGGACGCGAGACATGCGGTCATCACCACCATGCGCATGTCATGGTATGTCGTGGGTCCAGCGTTTGGGTACCCTTGGGTCGCGTACCGCCAGTAGAACCAGGTCACCCAGATCCTAGGACTCCCAGTTACTCTGGCCGGCTCATGACTCACTGTATTATTACTCGTCGATGCATACTGTACCCAAGTCACAGAGACAAGAGAAGCCGAGATGAGTTTGATTGATAGCCTTGCTATGAAGCAACGATGAGTAGTACAACGAATTGGTTGTCATGGACGCTTGCTATTTAACCATCCGCCGGCTCAACTCTGACCCCAGCTTTTCTCCCATCATATAACCTCCAATACATTCCGTCTTGTTTCTTGGTTCTCTTTCTGCGCTTCTCACTGGCATGGGATCTTGGGATACCTACCGGCGAGATTCGTTACCTGCCACACCCTTGCTGTTCACCTATCTATTGGTTGTACCACGGAACTACACGCCATAGTCCTTGTCGAACCGGTTTCATAGACTTGATTCATTCTGCTTCCGGCGCAGGGGATAGGATCTATCACTGAACGTCAAAAATGAGTAGCCCAAGCTCATCGGTCGACTTCAATAACGCCGGCTGCCCCTGTGAACCGTATGTTACATATGATGGCCTCGAGTACAATTCAACGGCGCCGTACTGATTGACACCTTGCTGTCTATTGTTATAGGCATGGACCGAGTGACAGTCCTACAGAACGAGCCGCCATGCGCAGAGCCAGGGTCTCAGGTGCTACAGAAGCTCGCGACGAACATGTTACCGATCGCTTACTCTACGGCATACCCCGAGGCAACCACGCCCAGAGAATCCAGGCCCAAGTCATGGCGATGTCCGCGATTCTGGCGGATGGCGATGCTGTCTGTGGCACCACCAACACCACCACCACCAACACCACCGCCAACACCATCGACACCGCCAACGTCACAGCTAGGTCCACCGCCGACACCACCACCATCACCACCGCGAACACCAACACCGCTAACAACACCCGCACCGCCAACAGCGGTGAATAATCGGATGCAAGGCTCGATGCATGCACGCAGAATCACCAGCATGATTACCCGATTGTCCGGCCTGCCGTGCTACTTGGCGGCGGCGCCTCTCGAGCAGCAAGAGGCACCGCGCCATGGCGATTGACAGGTGGAGTCGCCGAGCAGGACGGCAGGCGGACCAATGGGGGTGAACCCGGTAGACGGTTCTGGCGGGCCAGGATTGCAAGTCTTCTTCGCATAGGGGCTTGACAAACGACGGCGTTACTGCGGACTAGAGAAAAAAATAAACACGGTTGTCCGATGGCGTTGCGGAGTACGCCGGGACCAAAAAAAAGGGGGGAAGGCGGCCTTTTCGACTTCGGGTTAGTTGCGGGTGGTATATTCGACCACAGGCCAGTCTCTAGAATATGCTTATTCTATTTTATTTTTTGGGCTGTTTTGTTACGTTTCTTTTTTTTATTTTTCCTTGTTGGCTATGAGGGATGGGCGGATTTAATTTTGGCGGTTTGGGGTTGTTTTTGTTGTCGTTGAAGACGGTTCGCGTCAGCGTCCGCCGTCAGATGCATGGTTCTTCAACACTGTCGGCACGTATACTCGGCACATACATGCGATAACCTACACTGCACCACATGCCACAGCCACAGCCACCGTACCCTCCATGAAAGGCAACGGGCCCATGTGCGTACAGATGTAGTCGGCAGACCGGGTATAGCCGACCAAATTGCATAGGGTTTTGGGATGGTTTACATTTCTGAATTGGAGTCGGATGCTCTCAGGGGACTCTTGGTTAGCGCTGCTAGGAGATCGGGGATCGGGGGTCGGGCCTATGTAACTCTCGCACGTAATATCTAAAGGGCTAGAGCTGGCTATAACGTGTTACCTCCCGATCTCGTAACCGATACCTAGGCCACCGACCTTGCTCGGCCAATTATGGAACCGACAGGTATCTACGACCGCTTCTCAGTGATTGGTTGGCCCGGGTGGCCGGTTGGATTTGGCGGCCTACGGGCTGGTAACACGCTGTATGTGTTCCGTACAGAGGGTAGGGTACCTATAGGAGACGGCTGGGAAGAGTCCGGGGGAGCTCTCGCGGGGGTTCAGGCCCTGAACCGCTGACGGGGCATGGATGTAGGTATCCGTGCTCATCCATCATCTCGGATATGTATTGGGGCTCATGATGTAACCATGTGTACGGAATACAGATTGTGTTCTACCGGTACACCAGTTCATGCTCGTTATGAATGCCTATACCTATACCTGTATCTACACCTATACCTACCTGTATTTGTCACGCACAAGGCCGTCACGGCAGTAACTACACCCATCCGTCTATGGCATTTCCCAGGCGTCAGTTTTAGATTTAGACGGCGGGTTCCGACCAGACGACCTAAGCAGCCCTACAGTGTCACCTTGCACCGCCTCGTCCACCATCTCCAGCACAATGCGTCTTGTACCAAGACTTCCAAGCCACCACAGTCCACAGCTCGCGTTTAACTGAATGTCACTAAAGAGCCTCTTATAGCACTACGCCAGGGGGGCTGCCATCCGGACTTTACGGCCGGATAACTGTCTTGGCGCGGCTTGTCAGGAAAACTTGGCATGTCTTTGCTGAGACAATGGGATAAGCGCGCCTAGGTGAGCCAAGAAAGCTAAGCAAGCCAAGCAAACAGCCCCGCCATATCTGTTGGATTCTGGCAATATTCGGAAATCGCGACCGTCTTAGTCATCTTCCGAAACGGGGCTAGTGTGAAACTAAACGAGAAGTGGCGCGCCTG
>MU279875.1:0-81895 GCA_022385655.1 Xylaria intraflava | reverse complement strand
TCTGGGACCGGAAGTAGGTTATATATACAGGAATAACGTGGCGCGCGCCGACTGGTCGGTGCGCGGTCGGAGATTGATTGGTCTGCCCCTTTACAGACATTTAACCAAACGAACTTCACCTCCTCGCTGGGGAATGAGTAGGCATGCGTGACCATGCGGTCGAAGGTGAGATGCACCCACGTCGCCAACGAAGGCCCGGAGCTCGTCCCCGTGAAGGGTTTGGGGTTGTCGATCTTCACCACGGATTTTCGCTCCTCGCCGCCGAAGAATTGGCCGGCGAGGGCGCCCGGGGTCTCGAAACGACGGAGCGTGTCGGGAGGGAGCACTGAACGACCGCGTTCGGTCGCGGGAACCAGTGAAGGGGCCAATCGTTCCCTTTCGATAGAGGGGACGACTGTTGCGCGAGTGTCCGCGTCTCGCAGCTCACGGGCTACTCGGAGGGCCTCCTGGAGGCGGGCAATCTCCGAGAGTATCTGTTCGGGGGTCGAGTCAGCTGAAGCCCGCGATGACGCGCGGGAGCTGCGGTTAGACCCTCCTCGGCCCCCGCGACGCTTAGGCTTTGTCCTAGCGGCAGGTTGCGCCAACGGGGGGTTCGGCGCGGGAGTGGGCGCCGTGGAGGTAGTCGCGGGGGTCCGCGAGGATTGGGCTCGGGTCTGGCTTCTGGTCGCGCGGCCACGAGCGTTCGAATCCACGGTTGGCACCGCGAGGGTGTCCGTGGCATCTTCAAAAGCAGGATCCTCCGCAGGGGTCTGCTGGGTAGGTTGGGACGCCATTTCGGCGACGTTCGCCGAGCAATTAGGTAAGGGTAGGGGAGTCGGTATTCCGCGTTGGTCAGCGCCAACGTACGGATTGCTTTGAACCGACGAGAGGGTTATGGAAGACGGCGCCGGTCTGTGCCTGGCAGCCGTAAGATGCTTCGTTTTATGTCACGGCGAAGATACGCGAGAATACGGGGTCGAGCCGGCCGTACGGTATTCCTCTATATAACTAGCAAAACGAAGCATAAGGAGGGAAGGAATAGAATACAGGAATCGCGCGGTCCTCCGCGAATATATAGGGTGCCCTTCGGCTATTCCGGCCTCTCTTCCTTGTGCGGTGGGTCGCGAGGGCGGTGTGCGTAGCCTGTCGCTTAGGTTGACGTGGCAACGGCCGCGGAGGTCTGCGATGGCCGTGACAGCTGCTGTACAGGCCCTTGTCACAACAGATCACATTCACTTCTTCGTGCTGACACGAGTCATACACTAGTAATAACAGTCAGTACAGCCTCACAAAGCTTTCATTAAGGTCCCTTACATGATGAGTGAAGCCCTAGGCAACTGGCTAGCATGAGTTCGTAAGACGCCATATTCTGTTTAAGGAAAGAATTACTTATGAGATGGTAACTGGCACACCCATAAGTGGTCGAAGCCACAGAGTCTTATACTTACATTCATTATTTAATTCTTACTCACCAGTAACTCTATGCTGTAAACGAACTGGCACCTCTAAATAGTAAACAAAATAACAATTCTACACAATAAACAACATAATTTGTGACATGAGTTTTTAGGCAGTCATAGGCTGGCTTTCAAACAGCAGTACCAGATAGGCGTAAAGCTCCCAGCACCTATTTTCACTAGGTATAGCCAGCTTGTTACAGATCACGCTCTCCCCATACCAGTTCTTATTATTCTGCCTATCTGACTAGTCTCAAATGTCCTAAAGTGTTGCTGTAGAATATTACTTAGGTAGGTACTTCCATATTACTCATTAATTGATAAACATAATATCTGCTGCCTCTTCACCTTAGCCCTTAAGAATTATAAAATCCAAAGCAAATCCCATACATACCAAATCAACCACAAATTCTTATAGTGACACATGCTCTCGATACCGGCTTTTATTATCCATCAATATAAGACCTCCCATATGCCCTTTCACGGGGGTAAAAAACCGAGATTTGATAAGCCCGACCAACAAATAGTGCTTGAAGAGCATATTCAGTTTGTGGAGCAAAAGCTGGCAAATCTAATATCATTAGTTAGTAAAGTAATTATATATATAGGCAAGTATATACAAGATAACTTACACAGCACCATTATTCTTGCTAGGACTGCCACTTGTATCGGGACAGTAATATACATAATTACCATATTAGGCATGACTGGGCACAGGCTCGGTACTGTCCAGACCATTCTGACAATACAGGAGAACGGTGCAGTGAGAACAACGCAGTGCGGCAAGAACAGTGAGATGTAGTGAGGACAGCGTGGTGTGAGAACGGTGCGAATGGCGAGAACGGCGAGATGTAGATAGTGAGGACGGCACAGTGAGAGCGCGACAAGAACAGCGGCGGCAAAAATGGCGCGTCGTGTTGAGACCGGGTCGGAACTTAGCGTCATCTAAGATAACTGTGCCCGGCGGCTGTAGTACCTATTAACTGTCTTGTCCGGCTACAACACCATGCCCAGGTAGTAAATATCATGCCCGGGTAATGACTACCATGCCCGGCTGGCAATTATCATGCCCGTGTATCAATTCCCATTAGTTATGTGCCGACACAGGCCTATGGTTCGGCCGCTTGTTTTTCGCCCTATTATATACCGGCTCCGGTGATTGTCCGGCCTTCCTTGACCGTCCGGGCTTCTCTTAATCATTGCCGTGACTTCATGATATACGTGCGACTAACCGATGCTTCCGTAGCTGCGCACGCACCAAATCGGCACTTCCATAGTCATTCTTTTCGTCGCTGCAACTGAGCGGCGCTTCCCTCGATGTAGGAATTCTCTTCGGCCCCGTGGCCTCGGTCCATCCGCTCCGGCCATCGATCTCTTTCAACTATCGATTTCGCTGTCGACTTAAGAGGTGCCACGGTACATCAGACTCACCTCGCCTTTCGTAACAGATGCGGGAGGCTAACGAGAAAAGGTGGCCGGAGATCTGACCAAAAATTCGGATTATATATATTGCGCCGTAGCTTTTGGTATACATATCGTGGCCTAGTCTGTACATGGGGACGGGTGCTTGTCGGTTTAATACAACGGGAAGACCTGCTAGACCTCGCCAATCTCCATAACCTCCTCCAAGCTTGGGGGAGGCTGCCCACCGCCAATGAGGTCCAGGTCAGTCATGTACGGCATGTGACCCAGCCGCACTCCGCGTTTGATTTCCGCTCGCCTGGCGTTCGCCCGCGCCTTCACGATGCGCATTGCCATGCTATTGTGCTTGTGATCCAGCCCGAGCTCCGTTGCTCTCCGAATAAGATACCCGTTGAAATAATCGATGGGCGGATAGTTACCCATGCGCACGCGGCGGATCCACGGGCTCGTATTGACGCCCTGCGCTGTGAGGTACATCTGCAGCTTCTCCCGAAACGAGTGGCGGAAGAAATACTCCAGCCGGTGTGGCAGGGGCTGCAGTTCTGGCAACGCCGAGATGATAGTAATTGACTCGTGATAAAGGTTCATCCACAGCTCCTGTGCATAGGTGTTCCAGCGGATCTGGTCGTACTTGCACCCGAGGATGACGGAAATGGTATCGGCCAGCGAGCTGAACACGAGTCGGGGGAGTCTCACGTGTAGAAACCGAACAGAGGGCAGCTGGACCACCTTCAGGCCCGACGTTGACGATAGCAGTTCTACCATATGGCGTGTGAGCCGCAGGTTCTCGCGCGCGAGGGGGGTCGCTGAGCCGGCGTCCTTCCATTGTGAAATGCCGGATACATAGAGAACCCCTGCCGACCTCTTCGACTGCACGGAGTATATCAAATTAGAGACCTTGCCGATTTTATAAGTGCTCTCGGCAAGTAAGAAATTGGGTCGATCCAGCGGATTCCGATCGTGGAAAAGCTCCTCGTTGATTTGCTCCACGAGCCCAAGCCCTGGGTGCATCAAACAGATGGTGGTTCGGTGGTCCATGCGATGTCGTAATTCTCGCATGGCGGGCAGTATCGCCTCGGAAGCGATGTCGATAACTACGTTATCTAGGAAGTCGTCGTCGCCGGGGGCCACGAGGCGCGTGCGGCGGTTGAACATCAGCTCCGGACATCGTATTCGGACGGAAGACACGTGTCGGCCCTGTGCGTTATATAGCGCCAGAGTCCGGCCCTCCTGGCCCCATCGGCTCAAAATCGTGGGATGGTGGGCAAATATGCTTGGGGGAGGCCGCCCAGGCGTGGATGCAAAGGCGTGGGTGAGGAACCTGGCATGCGCAGTGACCCCTACGACATGGATCCGATCAGAGAATGGGCCGTCCGTTTGGGCGCCCACAAAGTGCTCGTCAAAGTCGTCGTGTTCGTGTTCGGGACTCTGGGCCAGGCCCAAGTTGTCCTGGGGAGGTGATACTCCAGGCTGCCCAGGCTGCCCAGACTGGCCGGACTGCCCCGAATGCCCCGCATGCCCGGGTGGGATTTGGGAAGATGGCGTTTTTATGCCGCCGCTCCGGCCGTTCTCTGTGCCTAGGCCTCCTGCCTTGCTGTCTCTGACCACACGCAATTTTGAATCAGTTTCTCCCACGGCAGCGGTAGCAGCAGCGGCCACGCTTGACCGAGCCACTGTGGGAGACCCAGGTCGTTCTAACTTTCCCGATTCCGCATGGCTCCCCGCTTTGGGCATCTTGAACTTCACGACTGGTATTGTTACCCCTCTCGGCGTTAGAAGGCCCGAGCTGTCAAGGACGGCGGAAGAGGCACCATTGGCCCTAGCAGCCCTCGGTTTTGCAGCTTCTTCCATACTGCCGACTGTGTGGGCCCTCAACGCTGGTTTGGGGCCCGAGGTGTTCGGTGAGAGTGATGAAGTAGGGTGGTTGTAGTGGCGGGAGTAAAAGCTTGGGAATAGGTGGGATCGCCCGTGGCGAGCAGGTGGCGGCAATACGGTCTGGGCGGTCGTTAGTGTGGAAGAGGAGAGTAATATGTTGGCCCCCCGGCCCACTCCGTCGTTATCGCGCGGCCATTTCGTGGATGTGCGAGGTATTCGCGGTGGCGCCCGTGAGAGCGGCTGGCGAGAGACGTTGGAATACAGGGTGGAAAGTCGTGGTTATAACGGTGCTGATCTCATGTCTTTAGGTGATGCAGGCCGAGCGCCGTCCAGGACCGCAGATGCGTGTCTATCAAGTGCTCGACGAGATGTGCCAAGTCGCGAAAATCAACTCGCAGCGTCGGAGGATCGAGAGAGCTGGAAACGGCGCAACGGACCGGTCGGGGGGAGAAATGGAAGACTATGGGAACATAGATGTTATCAAATGCCAAAGGAAATATGGGATGAAAATAGAATGCACATTCTCCGTCACCGAAGAAAGTTCATGATGGCGAGTTGGCAGGGGTTGCTAACGCTGCTAGTGTTTTTTTGGTCCGGGTCGAAGAAGTTTGTTTCCATCGCAGTCCCGCCACAGCGCCAAGCCGCAATGTTCAGATTAGATAAGATGCGATAAGACACGCGATAAGATCAGATTAGATTAGATTAGATTAGATGGGCACTTGCCGGCTACGATATATACCGGGGACGGAGTGACGATAGCAGCGTGATAATACATAGAAGGGCGACACTTTGGCGAGGAGCGCAGCGCATCAATTAGATCTAAGATTGACACGTACGATTTTCAATTACTTGTATGATTCCATCTGTTTGGTCACCATATCAATTGATAGACCCCGATATCTGCTTCATTATCATCGCGTATCTGGCGGCGAGGGCACTTTCTGTAGTCCGTACCTAATTCTCGGGGAAAGGGGGTTCTCCCCTGTGCTGGTCCGTGCCGGGCGTGTGATTCCGAACAGCGCGGGAAATGGAAGGCGGTCTGATTTGCACTGTACGGAGGTCATACCGACTTCCCGTACGCGCCGTAAACAGACAAACCAATCTTCATCATGGATCTCTTCACATCGGCCCGGCGTCTTTACAAGGCGTCGCAGGACTTTACTTCCCGCCTCCTTGAGAGTCCAGGGTATCACCTCGACCCTGACGA
Organism: Xylaria intraflava; assembly: GCA_022385655.1. Lineage (NCBI taxonomy): Eukaryota > Fungi > Ascomycota > Sordariomycetes > Xylariales > Xylariaceae > Xylaria > Xylaria intraflava. The sequence continues at coordinate 75,955 of MU279875.1, read as the reverse complement.
CCTCACACGCATAGGCATTGTCTGCTCGGATCTCGACTTACAGTCGCCGCCGTCTTCATCGGATCAAGGAAGCCATGTTTTCGTCACGCCATTGTCCATTGCCAGAATCCACGAGTTTGTCGGTAAGAACGCACCTTCGTTGGAAGCGATTGGCGACCCCGGCGAGGGGAACCTGTACGATGCCATGCTGGTCACGGACCTTCTGTTGAGTTATCTGGCTCCCGACGGAGGAATGGACAACGATGAGTACTGTACTCTTCAAATCACCAGTCTTGGACCATGGCTACGGAAACAGGGCAGAGCTGGAGCTGTTCCTGTCGTGGTGTATCGGCGAACCGATCGGCTGTACCAAGTGGAACGAATCGGACAATCCACCAACTTTCCCTCCACGGCTCTACGTTCCCTACGTGTGAGTTTCCCTGCGCGCAGGTCACCTGCCGTTTCGTGATCGTGTCGTGACGTTTTGTCTCTTCGTTGGTCGGTTGCTTTCAATAGTGCGCGGTTAGCGTTTTAATGCTTGGGATTCTTTGAATGGGCTTGTGGATCTGCGACATGCTAGGGATCGCTTTTTGGTTATGGGTTCCTTTAATATGCCTCCCTAGGCCGACAGCGAGATCAAGGCTGGGATTGAGGCGGGATATTGAATTTCTGTAATTCGAGGGATAGTGCCTCGGCGCAGCAACGGCGCAGCAACGGCGCCAGGTCTAGTAGGTACATCGCCAAGAGTGTAAAAATGATCTCGCAGACGCCGGCCATCCGCAAAATGATGAGATGAAGAATCTTGAGACGAGATCATGTGATATGTATACATGGGAGCAGAGCCCTAAGGCGGCAGTGCTCAAAACCGCGGTCTAACGCCCACATCTATTCTCCTCCATTCTTCCATTCGCAGGACCTGGATTCGCTTGCCCTCGTTCATCTCTTCATTCCCCCCACGCACCTAGCCAGCCCGTCCACCCCACTGGGCCCCAGGCCCGGAAATACACGATCCATCAAGAGTCAGGTAGCCCACGCATACGTATTCCAGGGCGTAACCGCACGGCTCGGCACAGCACGGCGTCCTTAGTACTGCTTGGCGGCCTGCTGGCAAGCCTTGAGCTGCTCCAAATACCAGTTGCAGATCTGCATGTTGCCGTTGTTGTCATCCATGCACTTGGTAAAGCTCTCGGCGGCACCGGCGCAGTTGGTCTGGGCCTGAGTCTGGTTCTGGTTCGTCATGTTGGCCTGCTGGGGAGCGGCTTCGGCGGGCGCGGAGCCGCCGCTGAAGAGACCGCCGAGGGCGTGACCGATCGTAGAGCCTACGGCAACACCACTAAGGGCGTGTTAATTCAGCCCGTCAAGGCGAACGGTAGAAAAGCAGTAGGGTCATGGCGGGAAATGCCGCAGGAAAGGGGAAGGGAAGGGCACGTACGCAGCAGTGCTAGCCATCTGGCCGAAGAGACCGGGGCCCTGCGAGGCCTGAGGCGCAGGCGCAGGAGGAGCCTGGGGCGCGGGAGCATATGTGGTTGCGGGACGAGACTGCTGCTGCTGCGAAGGGGCGGGCGCCGCGCGAGCCGGGACAGACGGACGAGCGGGTGCGGCGGCGGGGCGGCTGGCGGGGCGTTGACGAGGCATTTTGTCGTTGGATTGCTCTGGCCGAGTCTACAATATAACAAGAGCGACGCAGAGGCGCGGACAGGTCGTAGTCGTTTGTTGTTCTGAGATGGCGAGAGACAGAGAGGATGGCGCTGGGGGAGCCGGAGAAAGTTGAGATCTCGGCTTTAAGGAGAAAAACGGGTCCGAGGACCCAACCTTTTTTCGACTGCTGAAGCTCCGATTGGGCGGGTGCCCACAGAGGTGGACCACCGACGCAGCTCGGCCAATCGAGCGATTTAGCAGAAGCCCGTGGCATTTCTGGTGGCTTCTCTGGTGGCTTCTCAGGGGGCGTGGCCGAGCTGAGTCCTGCGCCGGCAACACCGTGCGGACAACAGTGTCCCAGATCTTAACACTGTATTTGACCCATTCGATGTCCCGGCCGGGGTCTCGATTCTTCTGTCCCGACCGTCTCCACGATCAGTCGTTCAATGTCCATCCATATTAATATGACAGACCTTCAATTGAAGCAGATCAACTCAAATCCGTGCAAAGACCGCCTTCAATAGACCTAACATCTGGCAGGCAGGACTCTTAACTCCTCTTCTTAAACCAACAGGATGAAAGTGCTTGCGCCGGTGCTGCCCGCCGCACGCCATCTCCTCCCGCCGCGCGCCCCATCAACAGTCCGATCCCGTCCCTTCTCCGTCCTCAGCCGACCGCCGCCCAACTACCCGGGCCACGTTCCCCTTACAGGCCTCGAGCGCATCGCCCTGGCTGTCGGTTCAAGCGTCCTCTCATTTCGGGACCCCCGGCGTGGCGACTTAATAGCGGCCCTGGGAGAAGCAACGGCAACGCCGTACTTCGCAAACCGCCTCCGAAATGCCATGCTCTCCGACAGCACCGGCCGCCGGATCCTGCGCGACAGGCCTCGCATAACCTCGACGAGCTTAGACCTGCCGCGCCTGCGCTCGCTGCCGGCGTCGACCGTCGGCGGCACGTACGTGGCCTGGCTTGACCGCGAGGGGGTGACGCCCGACACGCGCGCAAGCGTGCGCTACGTCGACGACGAGGAGTGCGCCTACGTGATCCAGCGGTACCGAGAATCCCACGACTTCTACCACGCGCTGACGGGTCTGCCCGTCGTGCGCGAGGGCGAGGTGGCGCTCAAGGCCTTCGAGTTCGCCAACACGTTGCTGCCCATGACCGGCCTGTCCGTGTTCGCCGTCGCCACGCTCAAGCCTGCCGAGCGGCATCGCTTCTGGTCCATATACGGGCCCTGGGCCGTGAAGAACGGCCTGCGTAGCGACGAAGTCATCAATGTGTACTGGGAGGAGGAGCTTGAGACCGATGTGCACGTGCTGCGGGCGAGGCTGAATATCGAAGCGCCGCCAGACTTGAGGGAAGTTCGGAAGAGGGCACGGGCCGAGAGGAAGAGAGCCAAGGTAGAAATATCGCCATCGCCATCCCCATCGCTGCCCGACGGGGCCGAGCCAAGCTGAGCTCACGCATAGTAGACCGTAACTGGCGACATGAGCCTGGACACATACACGTACACACGCTCTCTCTCTCACTCTCGCTCTCCCTCTATATATCTCGCACAGGTAGGGAAAAGGGGCAGATGTTGTAGAATTAGATGTACTACCAAACAAAGACATGAGAACCCCCTACGAAACGCCGTACCATGCAATATCCCCATCCATCCGCCCGACGCAAAAACCCCGTTGCACCCACTTCTTCAGAGATCAAGCAGATCGTCATCCTCATCATCCCATCCCTTCCGCCTGTCTACCACGATCTTCTCCTCTTCTTGATTCTCGGCCACGGCGGCCAGGAGCTCCTTGAGCTGGGCCTCCGTGACCTTCTGGCGTAGCTGACCAGTGCGCGCAAGCGTGATGAGCCTGTTCTCGATGTCGGTGGCGCGGGACTCCTTCACGAGACGGATGCGGCCGAGGCGGTCGGCGGCTTCAGGGTGCAAGATCTGGTTGAGCATAGACTGGCGGGCTTCGGCTGTGCGGGAGAGAGTAGTGGTTAGTTAGGCAGGGTATCAGCAAACAATCGGCGGGCACGGCACAGATCGGAGCCCTTCGGTCTCGGAACGGTGGCTTTTTGGACGGATAGACTCGAGGGCTATGTTGCGTAGAATGGAGTGACGACGGTACCTTCTTGTCTAGTTGCGCAAGGACTTCGTCAGCAAAGAACATGGCACAGAAGAGCGATCCTAGTCAAGGCCGCGCTGGGTCAATCAATAGGGTATAGACAGGCAAAACGAAGGCGGAAACAAGTCAGAAAGTAGTTGATCTGGATAGCTAGTAACAACCTGGCCTACTCGTGTGGCAAGAAACAAGAAAACGGCGAAGAACCCACTGTTTTTGCATCTCAGCCTGCTCCGCGCCTCCTCCCCCGCCAGCAGCGGTCCCCCGCTGCGCCTTCAGCTGTTCGAGACGAGCCTTTCGTATCTGTTTCGCACCGCCGGTCGATCAGCACACCCATCCAAGGTACGAGTAGCTACACAGCAAAAGGGGGGGAGTCTAAGTGGCAGCGGTGGAATAAGGGGGTGAAAGAAACACACTTGTTCCAGCTCAGCGTCCGCCATGGTGTTTTCGGTTCGGATTCAAACGGTTCCTTTGTTCGCTCCAGCCTTTTCACCTCAATTTCGTTGCTCTTTCTCTGCGGTAGAAAGCAGTAATGATTCGAAACGAATCGCGAAGAGAGAGGCAACTGGGAGTTGATTTTTCGGGCTCGGTCGCGTGAGGGTGTCAAGTCAAGTCGCGGGGTAAAACGAGGTAGCGTGATGTTCGGCTCACAGACAGCAAAAGAGGCAACAATTACTTGCTACCACCGTAGATGCAGATATACGAGGTTATGGAAATATGGGGTTCTGGCATTATTACCTAAGGCAAGTGTACCTGAATAGCGGGGTCATACCTCCGTAAAATGCATTCCCACTGCAACGCCGGCAACGACTCAAGCGGTTCGTCCACCATGCCAGCATCATGCCGGCGTCATGTCATTGTCTGCGAATTATTATCGTTATTCCAGTCGTAGCCTGTACCACATACAGTATGGAATCTAGGTAGGCGCAGCTCGCTTGAAGCATATAATGTATCTATCAACCACCGCGGAGCCCTGACCGGAAGCGCCGTGCACCGCTACCACCTCGTTGTATCGGAATGATTGTCCACTGTCTCCCGAGCCACGCCGCCTTTAGCCGGAGCCAAACCGGAGCCAAGTCGGAGCCAAGTCGGAGCCAAGTCGGAACCCAGCTCACTCAGCCCCTAAAGTGGCTTCTCTTTCCTGCTTCTTCAGGTGTCTTATGAAGCCCGAGCGCGCGACCCCTCTTCCAAATCATGCCTGTTCTACCATACCAGCGCCTTTTCGCGATGACTAGAAGCTTGCTACGATTCCTTGAATCAGGCAAGAGTAATTATCTTGGCCCTCATGACTTCAAGCACCTCCGCATTCTCTGCTCAGACCTCAACCTGAAACCAGCGGAATCGTCATCTTTACCGACCACGGATGATATCTTTATACGACCATATCCGGTAGCGGAGGTAATCAGCGGGAAACAAGTCGACCCGCTGATTGCTAACGACGGCAACCTGTATGAAGCTATAGAGGTCTGCTACCTAATAGAAGCCTACGTGGCTCGTTCTGACGGCGATCTTCTGGATGACGGCCTTCTCGATCGGACAGGCTGGGGTCGACGACAGTAAGTCCATGCTATCCTATCATTGGGGTCTCTGGTCTCCAAGTCCCAGGCCGCTCGCTAACCACGAGGTCACCTAGGATGGACTTTGAAAACGGAGAGCGTTTAGTGATTATGAGCAGTCAGTATAACTGGAGAGCAGGTCTCATCTTTGATAAGATGGACTCGGTGACGCCGCATGTATCACCTGTTCTATTAGACGCCGCACCGATCCAAGACGACACGTTGTCCTACCCGGAAGTGGCTTGTATTCTCTCGTGCACCCTATGCCGCTTACGGGATCGGGCGTATCACTGTCACCGGATCATTCCCGTATGTTTCTCGTCCTTTGCCCTGGTTTCTCCGCTGATTTTATCGGATATAATAATAGGTCACTGTCATCTCGCTTTCTGGCCGCTCAGCGCGTATCGTGCACGGCTACGTGGACGTCCAGAAGGACACACTGCGAGTCTTCAAATCACCAATCTTGCAGCTTGGCAACGGAGACCGATCTCAAATGGAAACCCTGTTGTCGTGGTGTGTTGGTCAAACCATCGGTTCCACCCGGTGGGAGACTCCCTCACTTTGAAGCAGAGTTGGCACTTTACATACCTAGTCTAATGGGAGTAAAAGCGCCTTGGGTGTGTCTCTACTTGGGATAGTACGGTTTCCTTGTGTTCCTCGCCGCCGCCTCCTGCCTCGTCCTTGCTCATTCCACCGCCTGTGCGGCTGCGGGTCCGTCGGACCTCTGGTCAATCACCTCTGGTCAATCCTCGGCCCTGCGCCCACCATTGGGAGGTGCAGGTAGCGACATGGAAATGCCGGTGGCGCCGCTAGCGCGGGAAGAGGATGAGGATGAGGATGAGGATGAGTCCGAGTCCTCGATGCTCCCCGAAGAGGATATGGGAGGGAAGGACTTTAACGACGACGACTACATGGACGAGGAAGACGAGGAGGAGGAGGAGAAAGAGGAGCTTGAGAGGGGGGGGGCTAGAGAGGTAGAGCTCGTTGTGCGGTCCTTTTCTGGGTACTTTATTGAAGAACGGGATGAGCAAGGGGGCAATGTGGTGGACGAGGTTCTGGCAGACGTCAAGGGCTACCTCGGTATAACATCGCCGTCCCCGTCATGAGCCTTGTGTGATCGCCACATTGCCACTCCAATTGCTATTCCATCTTGCTTCAATTAGATAGATACGCTTGCTTCGCAATTGACAGCCTCATCGCCGCCATCAATAGTGCCCACTGCTATTCCTGATCGAATACCTAGTCCGTACGATATAGGCGCCTACCTTTTCCGCTACTGCACCCGCACCAGTTCGTTTCTCCTTTCGAGCTACCAAAATCTCTACGTACGCCATTCCATTATTTAGAGGTACGTTAGAATGCCCTCGCATATTAAGTGGACTTATCTCTCTCTATACGTAGTATGCTATAGCACTTCAGGGGATCTCTGACGGAGGGAAGATGACTAGCAAGACGACCAGCAAGACGACCAGCAAGACGACTAGCAAGACGTACGCCCCCTGAGAACCATATTGGAGGCTAGCCAAAGCGAAGGGGGGAGGGGACAACAACAGCAGCAACAAGAAGAGAATGATGCATCTATTGTGGATGAAGTAATGAACGACATCTATTCTTATATTCCACTGCTGTACTGAGCTACCAGATATGGTGGTCCATTGGTGCAAACGTGACACAATTAAATTCCGTAGTCCGTACTTCCTACTTCTTGCGATTCATTACGATTCGCATCGATTCGCATAATTAATACCTAGGTAGACATTCAAACGTTCAATCAATTAATCCGCTGTGCTTGGGTACCTTAGGTATTTATCTAGGCTTTTAAATCAGTCGTTAACCCAGACACCACACACTGAAATTTCAGTCACCTGATTCCTCGTCTCTCGTTTAGCATTGTCGACGCCGGTGAACCTAGGTTTCCGGTGGCCCCCTCTGCTGCCTCAGCCCCTGACCCTCGTTGTTGGCATCAACAGGCCTATCTTCAGTCGGAAGTCGCTCGACTCATCGTCCGTTCTCCTTGGCTGACCCTCACGCCGGAAGACTTGGGTCGCCCGCGTTGACACCCACAAGATGCTAGAAAGCCGACCAGCTTCTGTTTGCTTCAATGTGTAAAGCAGGAGGCGTATTCCAGAGATCTGACCGAGTAAGGTTACCGCTTAATGTCTGGCAACGATAGGGTTGGTGGGTTGCGACGACCGGCTTCATCGGGCAGGACGTACTCTCATACCTAGCCGGTTCTACCAGCTGGCATGCCATTGACATACTAGGTACCCTACCTAGGTAGGTACTACCAGTTCTTCTCAAATTGTTCAGATCTCTCTTCTGCCTAATTCAACGTGCTTGACAACGGTATGATCCAGTGTACCTAGGTGTACCGGTGTCAGATACTGGTAATTAAGGAGTGTACGAAGTACACCTAGATACATCCCGTAAAATCACTTACGTGACCGGCTATGCCGATATAGAGTCGCGCGCTTTTCCAGGCTCCACCTGTTTATGCCGTTCTGCTCGTCTTGAACAGACTCCTATAGTAGGTAGAACTTGAATGACCGTTTTGAAGGACTTTGTTCAGTTGATTACAATGCATGAGGCGTGCACAAATGTGGCCGCGCAGTCGGTCGCCCGAGCGGTGAGCGAGCGAAGCCCGAGCCAAGCCTGAGCAAAGGCGGCGAGACACTAGACTCGATTCGTCGCGCGCCACTCGAGATGTAAACCCAAATACCCGAGACCTCAGGAGTTTGCTCCAGGAGCGCACGCCGTCAGGGGCAGACTGGCTACGAAACGAATCGTATCAGGGCGCAACGCTCTACCACCACCTAGACCTACTCCCTTAGACTAGTCTAACCCCGTAATGCGCCTGTATCCTCGCATTCCACTCATTAAACATCTTACTCATCCGTCCAGGGACGACGACGAGCAGCCCCGGAACTTTGGCCCTGCCTACCAGACCGTCCGGGGGCGCTGTATGAGCGTCTGGTTCTCCTCCGAGTCCGGCAGCGATGACACCCGGAGTGGAGGCATCCACTCCGAGTCCGCCGCCATGCCCCACCGTTCCGCCGGAGCCGGGGGTGATAGGTGCCGGATGCTCTACATCACGGCGCATTCCCCTTCCTGCTGCTTATCACCAACCTTGCCGCGGGTAATGCGCTCGCGCTGGCGAGGCGCGTTCCGCCCGGATCGTTTGAGGTCCTCCAGCCGCTCCCGCGCCTTGGGGAAGTCCTGCGCTACAAGTCACATGTTAGCCGCGCCATGCTCCGTGATATCATTCCATGCCATCGTTCTCGAGGTGTACACCGTGTGCCACTTACCAGCAGCTCGCCAATACCACCGCTTCGCATCCTCGAGGTTAGCCGGGACGCCAATCCCAACTTCTGTGAAATAACCCATCGCATACTCTGCCTTTGCCAGTCCCGCCTGCGCCGCTTTGCGAGCCCATAGGTAGGCCTCCGTGTCACTCTGTTGTAAGACCCCGTCGCTTCCCGTCAGGTACCATCCGCTGAGCGCCAGCTCGGACTGGTGCTCCTCCTGTGTGGCGGCGCGACTGTACCACATGATCGATTGTCTGGGGTCGATGGGGGTATTCATCGAGCCATATTCGTAGACGCATCCCAGGCGGAACTGACTGAACTTGTAACCGAGGTGAGCTGCCTGCTCGAATAGCTGCAGGGCGTAGGGCTCGTCCCGGATGATCACATCATTGGGCTGGGCCGACTCATACAAGAGACCTAGTTCGTGCAGGGCGTGTGGGTTTTCGGCATCTGCTCGCTCGGCAGCTCGTTTGAGCCATCCGATAGCTTCCCGTGGGTTCTTCGGTTGACCGAGTAGACCTTTTAGAAGAATCATGCCGACCTTGTACATAGCCGGCGTGTCCCCCAACGTAGCCGCGCGCTTATACCACTGAATCGCCTTCAGGGGGTCCTTGCGTGTGCCACCACCATCATCGTTCCCGAGCTCGCAGCAGACCGCCGTGCGATAAGCGGCGGCAGCATGACCTAATTTGGCTGCAGATTGGTAGAGAGTGAACGCCTCCTTTGGGTCGGGTTCGTGGCCGAGAGTACCCCGGCCGAAGCAGTCAGCCAGCAAGAACATGGCATCTGGATTCTGCGCGGCCGTCAACTTCTTCAAAATTTTGTGCGCGTCCATGACATAGCGCTCGCGAGACCTGGCCCTGGCCTTCGGATCAGGGAGTCTCGGTACGAGGACGTCGGCCGCCTCTATCAATTTCTTCGCAAGGGTAAGCGCAGAGTGCTGATCGTTCGGATCGTTCTTGATGATCGCACGCAGGTGCTCAAGCTCTTCGATAGTCACCGGTGACTTTTCCGCTACGGAAGAGATCCTGGCGCTCAGCGGTGCGTTCTGAGGCACGGGTTGGGGCGCCGGCGAGGGCCGCCCTTGAGCGCCGGCAGCAGCAGCGGGCGTGCCGCCATTATAGTTACGGACAGGAGCCGGCTTATCGTTCATGTTATTGACGATGGAATTCGGCATGAGACCTGGGCGAATAGGTGTCGGGTGTCCTGAGCCAGGTCGGCTTCCTGGTGGACTGGTCTGCGCAGGCTGGGGAGCTGGTCTTGTCGTGCTAGGGTTGCTAGAATAGCCCGGTTTGTAGGCCTGGAATCCACCAGAAGGCAGGGGAGGATGCTCGTTGGCCATCTCGAAAACAGCAGACTGAGGCTCACGGAGATTGGGCTGTGACTTGGTTCGTGACATTTCCGGGTATCGAGCGGGTCCCGGCTGGGGTACGCCCACGTGAGGCAGTGGTGCTCGCGCCGGTTGATCGAAGGACGGCCGGGTTCCCCGGCCGGGAGGGGCCGCGTCGAAGTCCGCCGCGTGCTCCTGTGGCTGATCAAGCGGATAGGGTTCACCACCCATCCCTTGATCGTAATAAGAGTCATATGCATCATCAATTGACCGTCGCTCAGGCTCGTCACTCCATCCTCCAGGCTGCGGAACTGGGTTGTTGCTGGGTAGAGGAGGGGCGTTATCTGGATATATCCGCTGAGGGGGGGGCCGACTGCTCTGTGATGTAGCTGGCCGTGGGGGTGGCATTTGTTGTCCATTGTGATTACCACTATCTGACCGAGGTGGTGGCATGGCGTTGCGCACCGGATATTCGTGGTTTGCGGGCATGGTCATGCTGCGTGAGGGCGGGCCAAAATTCTGGTGTTCAGGCGACATGGGCTGGCCGTAGCCATCATGATGATAATCATAGCCTTGCTGCTGGGGCGCAGCTGGACCTCTTCGGTGATCAGGGTAGCCCTGAGGTGGAAAACCATGTCTGTCATCCATAGGCGGGTGGCCATATTCATCCGTCGAAGAGGAGTGTCTCGGGCCAGGCCCCGGTCCTCTGCCAGGGAGCGGTCTTCCGTTCATATCCAATGCGGCCATATGGTCGGCAATTTGGTTGCCTTGGTCAGGCTCCGCCTGTCGGTTAGGCCCGGGGAATGCGGCATAGGGACGAGTAAAATCTTGTTCACGGGGACTCACAGGGCTCATCATAGGACCCGACTGGTGAGCTAGACGTCGTCAGCGTGGTTGACTACTACCCTTTTTCACCGGCGCGCTTACCATTTGGATCCGACATGACAGCCCGATCAGGCGGTCCAGGGCGAACCCCGCGGCCTAGGGGTGGATATCCTCTGCCAGGGCCGGGCGGAATGGGTCCTCCTCTTACGCCTCCGCCTCGAGATGCGGGCCCGGGGCCAGGTCTAGGTCCAGGGCCAGGTCTACCCGGTCCCGGTCCCGGTCCAGGTCCCGGCCCAGGCCCTGGTCCAGGCCTAGATCCAGGTCCGGGTCCGAATCCAGGTCCCGGCCCAGGTCCGCGGCGCATAGGTCCACCTCTTCCTCGCGGCGGCGGCAGACGACCTCTTGGCGGACCCGGCGGACCCGGCGGTCCTCGGTACATGTCTTGTGGTGGGTAAGCTTGATTAGGCGGTGGAGCGCCTCGGCCATAGTCCATATTTTGGGGCGGCGGACCGTACTCCTGGCCATATCCATCATCATACTGTTGCTCATAAGCACCGTAGCCGTAATCGTCGTGGTACTGGTCCTGATACTGGTCCTGGTACTGGTCGTACTGCGGTTGGCGTGGCTGGTACGAGCCTCCAGGCGCTTCACGGGGCGGACGTGCAGCGGGCCCGGTATAGGGTCTTTCGGCGTATCTGTTATCATACGCCATCGCGGCGGGAAGCGGCTGACGTCGTGTGTCGCAACCCTGCAGCCCGCAGGGCAACGATTAGTGCAGTGCCGTATAAAGTGAGTTGCACGCCTCCACAGGCTACCATAGGTCTGCGCAGCCGTCTCTGTTGTAGCGTCGGGAGTCTAGGCGGTCGAGACCGGGCGACAGCGGGATCAGGGGATGCGATCAGGCGACGTGTTCGGAAAGCGGCCTGTCTAGGTAGAGCGAAGGAGGGATAAAGGCAGAAAGACAGCGCGACGGGTGGATTCGCGATGCAAAGCGCAAGGGTCGAGAGAGTCGAGGGTTGAGTCGAGGGTTGGTGTTGGATCGATGGAAATGCCTTGGCAGACGCTCAAGACAGAGACTTGCGGGCCGAGCGGACCCGAGGGAGGTTCAAAGGAGAAGCGGCATGTAGGGGGCCCAGCATGGTCCGCACGAGTCAGAGACAATAGAAGAGGGAGAAGGAAGCGAGGGAAGCGAGTGAAAAACCAACGAGACCGAGATGTAGGGAGGTACGTACAGTGCCACTCCATTTATGTACACGTTACATGCTTTTATTAGACGACTCGTACCTGCGCTCCGCTTTAGCGCCCAAGCGGGCGCTTCGACGTTTTGCCGCGCTGCCGCTCCAGCCCTATCCAGCCTAGCCATGCCGCATTACGTGCATAGACTCGAGTTATGCACATTATGCACATTATGCAATTAAGCTCAGCCATCTACGTAACTGCATAACTTGAACTCGGTCAGACACAGTCGACTCCATCCCGTACCCTTGCCGCGTGTGAGAATCACGACCTATCTACGACAAGCCATGCAAATGCTGGGCGCTTGTGTTGTAACTTGTGGATACTAACTGTAAGTATTGCTAACGAGATCGGATCGAGAACAAAGAACAGAGACCGAGAACGTCGGAAAGCCTTTCAAACGGTGCTGCAAGGGTCGCGAAAGGCGCGATACAATGACCATGTCAGTCCCTCTCGATTCTGTAGGCAATGCAAAATGCACAGCCGCCGCAGCCCGCTGATGCGCGACTCATGGCATCCCGCGATTCTCGCTTCGTGTGCGGGCAGACTTCTGCCTGTCGGTGGCACGTTCTGTGTAATGGCATAACAGTCACTGTAGTGGAATGACGAGCCGATGGAGAGGGCCGAGGCGGTGTTGCATTTCTCTAGTTTTCTCAAGGCGTGTAACTCAGCGAGTCAAAGCCTGAAGAACTGCGACTTCATTCACACTTGTTTGTGATGAGATGCTACCACGGTTATATCCATCGTTTATAATGGAACCACATGTTCATACATGATGGACTGCAGCCGGATCCATGCGCTTTGCAATCGAAATCTTCTACGACTCATTCTGCATACGACGGCCTTACGACCAATTCAACCGATACACACACACACTACGGGATCCTGTGCGCATCGTGGCTACAAGGCTCCATCGTGAATTGATGGCTGAAGCCACGAGAAACTCGAAGCAATGTTAGGGAGCGACGAGTTGGTTTGCTTAAAGGCTCCCTGGGTCGCATCTTTCGGGACCAGGTCATCGCTCTGCGGGACAAGATACTCCTTCAAATGGGGGCGGACGGCGAATCCCCGCGGCGGTCAACCAAATACAACCGCTCCGCCTATGTGCTGAACAGTATCCCCTGCGACCCAAATGCCTCCTGACTTTCATATCTGAATGCTATTGCTCGAGATAGATTTCTGGCCTATCTTCGAGATAGACGTGAAGTCTATGGCGTACGATTCAAACAGGCACAGCCGAGAGGGTCAGACTTCAAGTCTATATTGTCTGATTCGAAAAGGCGCTGTTGAAGATAGATTTCAAATCTTTCTTCTGGGAAACAGATTTCAAGTCTACAGGGTCTGGTTCGAACAGACCTCCGAAGGAGATAGATTTCCAATATATCGCATTAGACCACTAGCCGTTGTTGCAGGACAAAGATATAATGCCGTGTTACTAAAGGAGTGTGCGAGGGATGGGGAAAAGCCAAGAAAAAAAGAAAAGTCCACGGGTAAAAACAAAAGCGCCCGATTCAAGCAAGCAGCCGCTTCCGACAAGACTTCTTCTAGCCCGTCCACCAAGCACATGTTTCAAACAGGCGCCCACGAAGAAAATGGAATTCCGGTCTATTTTCGAGACAGATTTCTAGTCTACCAGCCTGGCTCGAACAGACAACTCCAAAGGCAATAGATTTCTAATCCATCGCACCAGTCCACTCCGCTACCTGGCCATTGTTGCAGGACCTAGATATAATGCTGTGGTACTAATAGACTGAGCGAGGGATGGGGAAAAAGCAAAGAAAAAGAAAACGTTCGGTAAGCGAGCTGCGGCAGCCTTTCCCTTACGTTCACGCCCGGAATATTGAACCCCGATTGTGGCGGCAATGGTTCAAGCTGTACGAGTCTGATTTCAGGACAGCTTCTTCTAAAATTTACCAAAAGAGCGGCCTTTTATGGGGTGAAGCCATTATTCTAAGCCTTGCTCATGACGCTGTTCTATCCACAAGATAATATCTATGGAATTCGAATGCCTGAGCGGCTCGCTGAGGTGAAGGTCTAACTCATTTTGACTGGTAGGACAGAAACAAACTCTTATCATTTGGGAGTTACCGTCTACAGCTTCACGGCTCGCCCGGGCCCTGCTGGCCAGTGTACGCTTCATTCATCCTGGGTCTCGAACAGCGCGAAATAATCAGATCTGCTGCTCTGCAGCCTGATATCGCTAAGTTGCGTGGTTCGGATTGGTATCAGAATATAGCTAGAGAGTCCGGGCGGATCGAGGAGCGCGACGATAGTCTTGACCTGAGAGACCGATCCCAAGAAATGGCAATCTGCGAGTGGCTTAATAGGAATATCTTCTTGGATTCTAGGAGCGGTTATGCGGCGGAGCGGAAAAATCGTTATGGTATACTTTGAACAAGCATTCGGTACTCGACCCATTCCAAGAAGACTTCGAGGAGAACCGATAGTGGGATCGTAAGCCTCTCCCGGATAGCCCGCCGAGGCACGACAGGTAATAATCTGGTGATCCGGAAGAGGCAAGGCACGTAGGAAAAGACGATTGAGGTCGACGTAAATAAATAGAGAAAGCCGCCACATCTAGCCAGAGATTAGTGAAGAAATACTGCGATATATATGCAAAAGAAAACGGTGGCGATCTTGTTTGGCACGTCACAGACTGATGCCAGGCGTTCAGCAAAGGGGCGACAAACCGTATATTAGCGATGATGCTTCTCAAGAACAGGTCTTGTTCACATGGCGAGGATCTGGTCAGACCGGCGATCTGTGAGTGCTCAATTGCCATGATCATTCGCAGCGTGTTATACGGCCTGAGGGATGATGGAAGGTCTCGAGAAGCGAGACGTCCTCCTCTTCTCGCTCACAGCCACCGTATTTGAGGCAAATATTACAACATCTTCTTCGTATGTTGCGTTTTATGATGGTATTTCCAATTCTACCATCGACAACGGGGATCTAATTGCTACGTAGTCATAGGAATGTACATGCTATTTCAGAAAACAAGAAAACATGGAGATTGAGTAGGTGTACAACCCGTCGAATCTGAGCCCCAGAAAGTGAGCAAAAGTCACGATAACTCTAATCGATGCTGGGCACATACTGATACCTAGTCTTTGGCACCTGTTTGTGGTTTTCTTACTGGGCATGAGGCTTACGGCGTGACGACGTGACGGCGTTAAAGGCGTCCACGTCAGAGAGAAGCGTCACTACCTTGAATCCTTGATAGTTGATTCTGGACCCTGGCGCACTCGATGTCGCGTCACCCTAAGACCAGGAGCATCTCCCCGGATTATACCAGGCCGTCGAAGCCATCTAGACAATATCTGCACCCTTCTCCACTGTCCAGAATTGACTCTTGAGAATAAAGACATAGTTCACCAAGTGAGGTCGTCAGTTGGAGATTTAGAACTGCAATTAGATCCAGGAGGCGTGTGCGCGTCACATGTCTAGAGCAAGTGTCAATGAACTGTTAGCAAGTGAGCTTATTGTTGCCCGACGACACCGTCATGACCTCGGGTAGTGCGTAGAAGCGTCACAGTGACCATCACTTCATAGCAATATAAAACCCGCCGATACACGCGCACACCAACGAATAAAGTATTATCACCAGACAGGGGAATAGCCAGGACCGTAGCCTAGATAGGTACCTATATGAGGCTATATCATGGATCCGGTTAAAGCTTGCTGGCGACGCAGGATAGCGGCACACACTCTTGGGGTCCGGAGCCCCTGAGAATCCTGCCGAGCTTGCGACATCGCCTACCAGGCGAGACTACGCAGTAATAAGCGATACCACTGTACATGTCTACCCCTCTGAGGGCGATATGTATCCGGGGTCTGCCGTATTCTTCATGGCTAAGATTAGTTTTCCGGGGTTGATATTTATGGCCTTTACGAGGTGAATTCCCGGACGTGTCAAGGACACAATCTTGCTCATTGGAATCGCGGAGATAATAGGATAGCAGGCAGTTTCGAGCCTACGACAAACTTTATGAGTCCATGGCATAGCCCTCGCCGGCGGTTCTCTGCACCGCCAGTAAAGCCGTTACTAGTAACGTGGGTTGGGTGACTTTGTTGTTTCTCCAAGCCAACACTGAGGCCACTCCAAACGATCCGCCAGGACTGTATTCCGTAGACATCACTTGTCTCACAAAGTCCTACAGAAAGGAGCTATCTCAGGATAGAGTTCTTTCTCGTGGTAGAGGCGGGTCGGACCATTTGCGTGTTGAGAAGAGATAACCCGGAAATTGGAATGGAGATTCTTGGCAGCGAACACCCCCTCCGCGGCCCCGTTTTCGAAAGACGGCGTGGCGTAAACGAGGCTATTGCTACCTGCCATATGGGACTAACGGCCCGACCCCTTCAGTCAATGCAGCTCAAACCTGCATTGGAGTTTGCCATTCGGATAATACATTCGCGTTGAAACCTTGAATTTCTACTCGCTTTTCTCAAAATAACATGAACGGGATGTGGGGGTTGTCTGCTTCGTCGTGGGTCGGGACATCGCTTGGTTGAACCCATGGGCTAGGTAGAAATACCGATAATATCATAACACAGCCCCAGAGAGCAAGTTCTGCGTATCTATGACATGTGATTACCTCGGTTGACCCGCCCCGCGATAGTCACGCCGCCCCCAGGCAGGGTCGTAGGCATTCATTCGATTCCACCGATTGGGGCCCGGGAAAGGTTGGTGGATGACAGATATACCTGGTCAAACTCCGGGTAAAAATACACTACGTGCCGAAAAGCTCCGACGGAGATGTTCAGAGTAGGTAGAAAGAGGCGGGAGAACGGTCCAATATAACGGAGAAAATATAGTCTTGAATAAGTCTCCGAAACTCCTTCTTCAAGACAGTGGAGAATCGAGATGGATGAAGTACCGCTTTTTATCTACCCGTCGCAGTCCGTTAAAGTTTAGGGAGAAGAGGAATGCCGCTCAAACCT
This sequence comes from Xylaria intraflava, assembly GCA_022385655.1. Classification (NCBI taxonomy): domain Eukaryota; kingdom Fungi; phylum Ascomycota; class Sordariomycetes; order Xylariales; family Xylariaceae; genus Xylaria; species Xylaria intraflava. Next base: position 59,034 of record MU279875.1, on the reverse strand, counting down.
CTAATATGATCTAAACTCCTCCACGTCACGAGCCTTCATGTCTGAGTCCCTTCATGTAACCACCACCACGCCAGTAGCCGGTGGCCGTGCCTGTGCGGCAGGTTCCTAGACGGCACTGGTGCTAGATACCTTGACGTTTTCAAGTGAGTGCATCGACATTGACGAATTTCCAGTAGATGTGTTGACCGGGCTCTCGCTCCTTTCCCCATCCCCAGAGACGGTCATGCTCAATCTACTAGGAGGAGGGAACGGGTGCAGTGTCATGTCCTCGTCGTTAGCTTCCAGAGTTCGGAAAGTATTGAGTATACTTTGGTGGATTCTTCGCGCCCTCTCACGGAGCACGAGCCGTCCGCTGCCGTATGCTTCGCCTTTTATCGGCCGGGCAACGGGTAGTTCGTGTCTCGGTCGTTCTTGTGTGAAAAGCGACCTGAATGACACCAGGCAGCCGATGAGGTAGGCTGTTCATCAAATCAAACTATAAGCACCGCCTCGAGAGCGTCGGACATAAAACAGAATGCTTAGGAAACTTACACACAATGAACTCGACGCTGAACCAGAGCCAGATCCCTGGTTTGGTTTCATTTGGTCAGCTTGTTGCTCCCTTGACCACGCCGCGTGACCCGGACTCATCGTTTGCCGTTCCGAACTTACTGCCAGCAAAATCAGCAAATCAACACGATATACCGCCATCATGACATGTGCAAACGGCGTGCTCACCATGTGATATTCATTTCTTCTGGGTGCGCTGGATCGAATGACTTAAAAACGCCACCGAAAATACTTCCCCGAACCACTGTGGCGCCGATTGTGAATACCACAAGCGAGAAGATCCCAGCAAGAATCAGCTTCCTTCGAAGATTGATTCGGACACTCCATAGGATGACGATCGGAAAGCAGATTACTAGATAGATAAGAAGGATTGGACATTAGTGTAATGAATTATGAGGGGACTGGAGAACGCGACAGGATGACGAGGGGCGTACTGAGTACATCAGAGACCACATCAATGATGACCGAGGTTTTGAAAAACTCATCAGTCTTTATGATAACGGCGGGTTCCTTGCAGGTGACCAGGATATAGTCAAGAGGACCAAAGAGACACGGATATTGCGTAATGCCGAATTCTACGACCCCGGTGGCGACGACGAAGAACGACACAAGCCACCAGAATAAGCGGTATTTGGCAACATTGTGGCCTAGGCGGTAGAAGAAAGCCAGGAAGCTGAGCTTAATGAGCCACAGCCCACCGAAGCTGAGAAGTAGATGAATTCCGAAGCCTAGGAGTCCACGCTTGACCTCCGTGGAGAAGTCCGGCCCTGGCGTCACTCCTCTCCCTGCGTCAACCAGAGTGTAGACGCCCCCGAGGGAAATCTGGCCTGCCACGGCAGTTCCAGCAAGGAGAAACAACGAAACTAGCATGAGGTAATCGTCGACAAAGAACCGGCGGAAACATACAATCCGAATGTAAGCCCGGACAGAGAAGCCCACTACACACAGGGCAAACCCAGTCCAAATAATTGCCTTCAATGCTCAGGAGTCGGGTCAGTAGGCACGATACTTATATGTCGGTGGAGCTGTGAGCAGAGCTCTCGGGTTGTTGGCACGTACGTGAAGCCCCCCAAGAGAGACTAGTTCTCCTTGCGAGTAAACGATTGAGGGTTGTCCATTGGGGAGAGCTGGTGTATCCATTGTTTAGACTGAACTTGACTGGACTCTGAGGCCAGTTCAAACTTTCAAGTTACTCTTGCTCAAAGGGGTCCGTCCGATAGATAGAATTTGACGCATAGTCGCGCAAAATCACGTTAGACGAGACATCGTTATGTATTGCTAAAGAGGCCGCCTGGGCCGTTGCGTTGCGTCTTCACTGCCCGACGACACCCCCAAAACGCCCACAGGCTTGGCCGTTGGTGTGTGCATGCCACCATACCAGTCGAACGGGCGACAGCCACCCTTGGAACAATAGAACATCAGCAAAATCCATTGGCCCGATGGTCCCGTAGGGGTAACGCATAATACCCAGAATCTACTTTTCAAGGACGTACCGTCACGTAAGAATACCCACTATACACCGTATACGGCCTTGCAAGTAACAGTCCCAGAATAGGACGACTGCCAACCAGCCAAGTATACCCAAGCGCCAAGGTAGGGCATAGTGTATATTGTGTGGTATCTGTGCCGCCAAGAGACGCTTCCAATCCCACCCAAACTTATAGTCATGACGGGAACTCCCTCTCTGTTATCTCTATCTTCCTATCACTCCCATAAGCCTGCGTCCTGAGGCTTTGCGGTTCCCCATAGTCGCCCAGAGTCTCTTAGATGTCGTACGAGATCCTCGCTAATACCCTGGAGGCGTCCCGTCTGCGTTCATGTCGGACGTACGAAGTATGTCTTGCCTGTCTATGTGACTGAAGAGGAGATTCATATAGGGCTATGATGCGGTGCGTTAGACGTTGAAGTCGAGAAAGCACGCACGAGTGTATATATCTGGGGCATCAAGGTTCAGCCTGTATCAGGATATCCCATCACGATCCCCGGATAGCTACCTTTGAGGTAGTAATTACTGCGCAGCCCAACGGTGAGACGTGGCGCCGTGCACTAGCACCATGGTATAATTAACACGACCCCAGCCAAGCATCAGGTCTGGAGTACAGGTAGAATGATGGCTTCGGCGAGGTGTCAAAAAGTTTGGGTTGTAGCATGAGGCATGCTACCAAGTTACAAATTTCGGAGAGCAGAGCTAAACCCATTGGAGAACAGTTCATAGCCTGCGTATCACTCGCAAAGTCTCGCTCGCATTCGGAGTTGGCTGTGAGGTTTTAGTCGGCCAGTTGCATACCTGCTCTCTCGTTCGTCAATCCCCTGTGACTTTCCGGCAGTGAACCGTCTATCTAGTTGTCAATCCCTCGAACGCATCATGTAGGTGCCGGGATAGGTTCGACATATGTTGAAAGTCGCCTTGCTTAGGGCCAATAGAGCCTTGCTATGGCCATGAACAAGACGCCGCATGCTTACAGTAAATAGATAGTGTGGGACTTGTTTAAGATGTCTCGTGGGCTTCCAAATTTGGGATCTCGTTGGTATTTGGCTTTGCGGCTGCGATTCATCCTATCTTGTCGCCAGCCTCCAGGAATAACCATTTGTAGCACAGCAGTACTCAGCCTGACGAAACGCTTACACTCAGCAAATCGACTCATTTGCGGTGAAACCACAATATCATGTCTTTATTTTCACAAGAGAATGCCTCTTGGCTGTGAAATTAGCAATAAAGAGGATTCGTGGGCCTGTATGGGGCGTTAGAACTACATACCATTACACTGGACAACTTATAGTAATAGATCGAAAACGAAGGCTGACGCTTACTGACGCGCCATAGTCAGTAAGTCATCTGGCCTTCAACTTATGTCCAAGTGTCGCTGGGCCTGTGATTGACTTCAATGATGGATGCATGTTCGGCCTCCCTAATGTCAAGCGACAAGATATGCCTTGCCCCGTCGTAAGATGTATAAATAGTTTCTTTTTTATGCCGACCTGATAGTAAGTCCTGGCCGAGCTGGGTGATTTTCTCACGTATGGTTTGTTTGCCCATTACCTGAAAATACGCCGGGGTGACGAACACGGCAGCATCAATTCCATCCTCGGCGTCTGATAATTTGATGTATATGGCGAGGTGCTTGTCCCACATATGGTATATGGCAACGAGAGACCTGCCCTCGCGAGGACGGATAGATACTGTACCGTTCTCTTGGAGATCGGATACGACTTCTATGCCGTTCAATATAGTGGCACGCTCAAATTGGAAGTGTTTAAAGATTCCGGATAGCCCCTGGATCACGACAAGCCTTCCAGGGCTTTTGTCCGTCCATGTAACATTGTCCCAAGGGATATTTCCCCCCGCGGCCACTAAGACTCGTTTTGACGTGGCTCGCCCGATTATATTGTCGATAGAAACCTTGACGAGCCCAATGTTCACGTCGCGCGTATAGCGCTCGGCGGGAATGTCGTGGTTTAAGACGATAGCTATGCGTGAATTGGCATCGCTACCGGGTTGGCAATTAAGAATTGCCAGGACCCTCTTCTGGACTTCCCGCTGTAGGTGCGGAGGATCAGGCATCAGGTATTGCGCAAATAATGACTCTCGAGTCAACGAAAACAGTGGAACCGTGTGACAGTCTTCCAATACCATCAAGGACGTCCGAACGCCCCTATTGGTAATCGCGAATGGCTCGACACCCGTATTATCGCCCATTGGGGGTTCAACGCACTTGTGAACTGAGTGGGAGAAAGCGAACTGGGCAGGGCACGAGGCTAGCAATCCGTAGTCAGTGCCCCCTTGCCACGCGAAGATAGAGTCATCGTCGAATTCCTTTATGATTTCCTCTTGGAGTCTGCGAAATGCTCTTCTGCCTTCACCATAGAGCAGAGGCATTGACACACCGAAGAGGCCAAGCAAGCAGTATGCTTCATCTTCTACTCTGGTTGTTTGTCTCGACGAGGCCCACTGCGTCACCGATTTCAGCATTTAGGCTTTCCAGCGGACCGCCGGTAGCATCATATTAGGTCGTAAACAAAGGAACAGCTATCACCCACAGACAATTTTTGACTCACGCTGTAATCGTTAAGATTGCGGAATCTAAGCACTGGCTTGGGGATGTGGGTGGCTTCAGCGACGGCTTCCCTTAAATCCATTCGAGTGCCAATTCGAAGCCAGCCAGAGGAAAAGAAGATGACTGTGCGAGGGGCAATCAGTTCCTGCAGCGTCCACCCGCGGGTCCAGTATCGACTCTGTTTGAAGCTCTCCATTCCATCAGACCGGAAGTCGTTGACGTCTGCGAGGTAGGTGTAGCAGAGCGTGGCATTCTCATACCAGAGATACATAGAGTTGATGGCTTCAGACAGCTCAGCCGAGCTTCGCTTGTCGATACAGCAGGTATCAATCCACTATCAGGATCATGTCCTATCGATCAGTGAAAGCCCAGCGGAAAGAACTCAGCACCGAAACAAACCGGCGTACAACATAGGGAAGTCCGTCGAAGCGAGCCTGTTCACAGCATGCCGTGATCTTCCGGTATCCCTTCAACGATTCCGCCATGCCGTCTGTCATATCTTGCAAAGTTACCTCCTCTTCATCCCAGGTGTGGGACAGAGTGGCATATCGCGGAATCTGATCGCCATAAAACTCGCTAATGACGAGCGTATGAACATTGATGAGTCGCATGATGTATTGAGAGGAAAGTACGGGTAGTCGATGCGTTTCCCGAGACTCCAAATTGTTATATAGAGAGCATACCACGCAACCTGGATGAATTTTACATACTGGTGGGATTGGCGACCCTTAGGAAGAGAGGACCCTGTTCATGACCTATATTCCATATAACTATGGTGAAGAGTTCCAGTCGTTGGGCGATGGACGGCCCGGGGATGGATAGCGCGCGAGGTTCGGCCGACAAAATATGTCGGCCGCCCGGCCTACCGGGCATCGACAGGAGGCTACCTTACGGAGGTGCCACGCCCGTATACGCGGTGGTGCCCCTGAATGGCCGAGCCCTGTAGCAGGCCGAGGTGCAGAGTCACGACCCACGTTATTAGCGTATATTGGATAAATGCATATCTACAGATCATCTCAGCAGACTCCAGAGGGAGACATCCAAGAAGTACCCAGGTACCGCCCACTACCTCCAATTCATGATCGCGCATTACGCCATCACTCTCGCGAAAGCAGAGCCTTCTTCGTCCACAGGTCATACGGTCTTGTATACTGCGCACACAATGGCCTCAGGACGGTTAGTTACATGGCTGAAGATGACCGTCGTGTAAGCCTTCCCTTCTTCCCGCCCAGGTAACCATCGCTCGCCGCCATCGCTCGCCATCTCTCATCGCAAGTGCTGCCACTATCAACCAGCATAGCTGACCAAGCTTGTCGCAACCAGGGGCGCCGCCGTATGTGTCGGCGGCCCGGCATTTGTCATGTGGATCCAGCCGACCGACGAGGAGCTCTTCCAGCGCTACAATCCGGAGCTGCAGAAGAAGAGCCTCGAGCGTCGGCACGAGAGGCAGAAAGAATTCGACGATTTCGTTACGCAGTTAAAGGAGTATTCCAAGTCCGACAAGCCCAGTACGTCGATCCCTCTAGCTGCCCCTCGCTATATGGCAGGCGATACAAGCCTCCAAATGCCTCCCCGTGCTTCCGACGCGGATACGTGCCCATCTCAGGGATGATATTGCCAGTTAACGAGTGGCCCATTTGTAGTATGGACAGTGCAAGAAGACGCGATGCGGAAAAGGAAGGAGGAGATGTTACGACAGGACTTCAAGAATGCCGAGGAGGGAAAAGCTCGACAAGAGGCTCTGAGGAAGGAGGCCGGGTTGTCAACCAAGGCCGAAGAGCCCAAGAGCACAGAAAGTCAAAGCTGACTGATAATCCCGTATTATAACAAGCAGAGGCTGCGGCATTTGCACATGTATTAGGATTCCAGGGTGGCGTTCGGGGAATCGGCGCTGAAAGCACGGAGTGGCCATCTTGCCCGCGGCCCTCTTCACATATAATGTACATCTATCCTTCACCCGGGGCTGCTAGATATCCGGGACAAGGACGTTCTAGGACCTAGCGACGAGAGCATATCGAATAGGTAACTCACATGAATGCATTCGCATCAATTCACAGCGCACTCCAAGTCTACCGATCGACAACAACTCCTACCACGTCAAGTTCTCTGTTCTTTCACTAAGCTGGCTATCCTCGTATCGAGCAACCGCGCAATCTGCTCCCACCTCGCCATCAAGATATCCCTCTGCACCCGCTCGCCAACCTGCAGGCCCCGGACCTTGTCGATGGTTGAGGCAACTCGGCCCCTATACTCCCTCAGTATCTCCAAGAGCAGGGCATCAACAGCCGCCCGGCTGCCCTCGCCTCCATCGCTTCCATCGACGAACCGCATCCACTCCCCCAGGCGACAACAGAGCAGCCGCAGCGCAACCTCGGTTCGATGGCAAACCGTCGCAGAATCCAGCACGTACCCACCAAGAAACCCAGCCGCCTCGAGGCGTTCCCTCGCATTCTCATCCAGCCGTTCCAGTAACACCTCGTCCAAAAGCGCCTCATCCCAGCAATTCCCCTCCATGACAAAGCCGTATTCCACAAGCAAAAAGTCGCCCCCATGCCGTCCATAGCAAATCCTTACCTCCTCGCCCTCGCGACAAGGTACCGTAGCCCTAAAGGTGAACCCGTCCCCACCAAAGGCGACATGGCAACCGTCCTCATCGGTATGATTGAACAGGTCCGCCACAGGCATCAGAGCCAAGCAGTCATCGCGACTAAGACCACGACGGCGCTTGATCGCCGCATCGAGATAATAAAACGTGCGTGAATTGACGAGAAGCCATGCATGTCTATACTCGTCGCTCCCCTCCCCGGCACTCTGGATGCTGCCCAGACCCGGGAACGCGGCGGCGACTAGCTCCCAGTCACGGGTGCTCTTCGCCACTTGGTTATCGAGCAGCTCGCGAGCGCGTGGCGGGAGGAGCGCCTGTAGCTCGCGTGGCCAGAGCAGAGGCATGGTCGCGAGGTCTTCGAGGCGCGGACAGATGGCTGACCAGGGGGCGTACTTCTTACTCTTTTCAAGCGCGAGATCGGCCGCCAGGATGCCGTGGACGGAGATGGCAGTGGTTGCGGTTGAGGTTGCGGTTGAGGTTGTGGTGTCGCCGGAAAGCTTGCGGAGGCGGGACTTGGGGACGGTGGAGAGTGTGCGCAGGCATGTCGTTGGTACTTCTAGTACGATCTCGTCTGCCTTTTCATGTTTTGAGAGAAGAGGTAATGCCAGTGTTTTGGTGTCAGGGGCCGGCGAGATGGGCAGCTTACCTGTATATCTCTTGTTGCGAGCACGCCTATGCCGCGGCCCGGGATGCGGCTGGGTATGATGCCATTGAGTTTCACGCCTTGGGGCGTTGCCCAGTCCATGAGTTCCTCGAGGTCCATGTTGATCCGACCGAGATGATGTGCTGGACTTGTTGTCGGTCAGCTACCTTGAACACGGATCTCCATGATTTCAAATAGCGAAGCAACTCGAGACGGCAATAGCCTCTGTAAGTGAATACCCACAATAAGAACAGCCCCGTATCAAGCATGTGATTTCTCCAGGGCATGGCCCGCCGTGATTCGCGCAATAAGAGTCTGTAGAGTCACAGCCCTTTGGCCGAGATGTTCATAAGAAATTCTATGTCATGTCTATGATGTCCGACTTCCTTCGAGTCACATCCATCATTTCCAGCCAACAAAAGCATAGAACCTCACCAACTTCATGAATTCATTCATGCTTTTCATCATTTGAAATCAAGCTTAGGTACGTACGCGAACTTCTCCACGGCAACATGTGTTCTTGGACGTATTCAAACAAAAAGACGCTTTAGCATGTTTTTTCTCTTCTGTGTTGCAACTCTTTACCCGTTAGTTCGCTCCATGGACTCGGCGGTCGTAGTGCTGTCGTGGTTCGTAGTGCAGGAAATCATTGGTTTCAGTGGTTGACGAGGCAAAAGAGAGTGATCACACGGAGACCACAAGCATAGACTTTAGATACCACACTTCCAATATAATGGAACAGCTCACGGTATATCATGCAATTCAATGGGCACCACCGAATTGTCATCGTTTACGAGAAGGTGGAATTATAGATAAGGATCTTCCGCGGCTGACTTCAGACACTGCGCAAGCAACTCTATCTTAACCAAACTCTATGGGGCTGAATTAGGCTTCTTACCTCTTTTCAGCTCATCAGTCCTTCCTATAGAACAAGCTAAAATACCCTGAAATTCATGTATGTATACGATATGTCCGACCGCCGGAAACCAGCGCCCCCTCACAAATGTCACTTTTATTCGGTCGCATCAGCCTTGGGAGCCTTGGCCGTTTTCTCAGCCACGTTCTCTTTCGCCTTCATTGTGGCCTCCTCCTTGGGCTTCTTAGCTCCTTCGCTACCAAACCTCTTTCTCCATTCTTGTCCTTTCTCCGGTGGGATGCAACTGAACAAGTCCTCCGCGTGGCCGATTACATGGCCAGGCTGAATGGAATCAGCGTTCCAATGATCTATAATCGGAAGTGGATCGGCACGAAGCTGTGTGTTGATCGACTTCGCTGTGTCTGGCATGAACGGAGCAATGACACAAGCAAGAAGATGAACTAGGTTGATTGCTATACCGATGACGGCCGCACATTTTGCTGGCTCGTTCTCATGAAGGACGTTATTCAGCTGGTTTAGCTGAAGGAAGGTGTTGCCTTGCTGTGAGATGAGCAGAACCGTGGATACGCCAGCGCGGAGTTTGACGGCGTCCATATCCCGGACATATTGGGCGAGAAGATCATTGACTTCTCCTTTCCATTTATCAAAGGACGGCTCGTGATATTCCCTCCAGCTCGGCACGATATTGTTATAATGCCGTGAGTTGATAAACTTCAGAACACGGCTAATGAAACTGCCTAGATTCTTCAGGAGCAAGTTGTTGTTAGAGCTGATAAACGAGTCCCAGGTAAACTCGCTGTCACCGGTTTCGGGCCGATGGTAAAGCAAAAAGAAGCGCCATACATCGGAAGGAATTCCGGTCTTTTGAGCCGAGTCCCCGAATACACCTACACCACGAGATTTGGAAAACTTTCCGCCCTCGTAGGTCAGATAATCTGTCGTTGAGAGATGATGGAGCTTCGTCCAAGTATCCCCGGTGCCGATTTGGGTAGCGGGAAAGATAACGGAATGGAAGACCACATTGTCTTTTCCGATGAACTGATGGAGCTGAACCTCTCGGGGATTGCGCCACCACTTCTCCCATTGATCCGTATACCGCGCCGTGATCGACACGTACCCGATACAAGCATCAAACCACGAATATATAACCTTATCTTCGTAGCCCGTGAGAGGAACTGTTGTTCCCCATCTCATATCCCGAGTAATGCTTCGCGGTTGCAATCCGCCGTCTAACCATGCCGAAGTGATAGACTGGCTATTAGTTGACCAACCGCCATTTGCAATAGCTTCTCGGAAAAAATGCTCCGTCTCGGGCTGCAACTTGTCCAATTCCAAGAAAACATGTTTGGTGTCTTTGGTGATCGGTGCAGTGCCGTCCACTTTACACCGCGGATGTTTGAGATCGAGAGGATCCAGAAGACGGCCACATAAGTCGCATTGGTCGCCACGAGCCTCCGCATAACCACAGATTGGACATTCGCCTTCTACGAGGCGATCTGCAAGGAACGACCGATGCTCCGGGCAGTAGAGCTGAGTTGTCATGCGCTCCGCTAAATAGCCGTTATTCCGCAATTTGTGGAAGATGTCATGGGTGATATCAGTCTGAAGACTGGTAGTGGTACGGCCAAATATGTCGAAGCTGATATTGAACCACTTATAAATATTGGCGTGGACGACATGGTACTTGTCGCAGAGCTCCTGGGGCGTGCATTTCTCAACTAGGGCTCTCGCCTCCGTCGTGCTGCCGTACTCGTCTGTCCCTAAAGAACACAAGGTGAACTCTCGTGTTTGAAGAACACCTATGAAAGAAAACAGAAAAAGTACAGATAGACCTACCACCGACATACAGGGTGTTGAGGCCACGCCCTCTACAAAATCTCGCAAAGACATCGCCCGACAGCACTGACCCAATGATGTTTCCGAGATGTGGTACATTATTCACATACGGTAACGCGCTGGTGACGAGTATGTTACGTTGTCCAGGCTGCGGAAGGACAACACGATTCCGCGATTCTTCAGCCATATTTGTCGATTATGGGGCAAACTGAAAGAAGCTTTGAAGACGACAGTCACATGGATCGGTGGGTATTAGATTCGCGAAGTTGTAGCAAGTAGAGCGATGATTGAACGGCGGGATAGTCCTGAAGCAAATATATATCCCGGGACTGTACACTTCGAAGGTTGTGAGCCACTCGCTCCAGCTCTTGGCCGATAGCTAAAAGCAAAGTTAAGGCTGCCTGCAGAAGGCCAAAGCAAACGAGGCTATGCAAGTCGTTCATCCGTGGGTTCGCAACGTGCTTACTCCATTCTGAGACTTTTGCCAAGGGGCTGAGGGCTCAATGACCCCTAGTTCGACCGATCGTCGTCGGGTGCCACGTCAAATCATGTCAAAAGGAAAACGTCACCCATGATGTGCCGGTGAAACCGCGCCAGGCTTTGACCTTGGGGGACTTCAGTTAATCCATACGTAGTCTCTGTGACTCTCCAGCTTGAGATGCGAATTCGGGACTTCATTTGCGTGATCGATATGCTCACCAACACCATCATTAAGAACATGCCTTACGTACACGTCCGGCCCGCAGAGCTGCACATCGGTCGAGCAACCCGGCGATCTGGCAGCCAGGTACCCTTAATTTCTCAGCAAATAGCCAGTCAATAACGACAGCCTCGTTTTCACGGGCGGGCGGGTATCCGTTGGTGCAATCTCCGGGCTTGCCGGCTCGAAAGGCTGGTCGACCGTTTGACCCAATGACCGTATATGCGTTTGCCCTTATTACTAGGACAATGTCGAATACCAACCGAGTTGTGACCTCGCTTTTTGCTCATGCACCGCCATACCAAAGAGGCCATACCATGTGTCAGCTTCCTGCGCCTGGGACAGACACGGATTTTACTTCTGCTTTCCCGTTCGTTCCCTGCTGAGCACGATGTCTGTGTGAGCCAGGGTAACCCCGATATGCCTGCTAGAGACGTTACGGGTTTTCAACTTAGAAGCGCTGAGCCCGGCGTTATTCCAACATCATCTCTCGTTACTAGGCAACCAACCTAGTTTCCCTCTATGCCTACTTCACCTCCAATACTAAACCTTGATTCGGTCTATTACGCGTCCAGGCCAGCAGTCGGCTCCTCCCACGTTCCCTGGCGGTGGCGCTAACGCTAGAGGCTGATATATCCTCAGGGGAAAGAAACAGATGGTAATGTTCATATTGGCATACATGGTTGTGGACCGTTGGCACAGTTCGGGGGGCTGTTAGCTGCCATAGACACGCACGACCGATACCCGTAGCGGTATTTCGTCTGCCCGCTCTCCTTTACTCGCTCAGCATTAATCATTCTTTCAGGGGAGATTGCTCATAAATCTTCCCGAGTTGGTTTGAATCGGGTTCTGAGAGAGCCTTTAGCTTTCTAAGGATCCCAAACGGATCCCTCCAGGAATGAACTGCCAGGCAGAATGGCGTCTAGGCCCCAGTTTAGGGACAGAGTCTCATAAGACACACAAGGAAATCCGTCGTTTCGTTTCGGATGCCATATTCACGATGAGTATAATGAATCATGTGGTAGTCGAACGCTCATTTGCGACTGTATCGGCGAAAAGGGCAAATGGTTTAACGAAGACGCAACCTCAAATCTGGGAGACCAACAGGCCATGCGTGCGTGTAATGGCCTTGACAGTCGCCTGAGGTCGCCTCAAATCAACCCAAGACACGCGTCGCCATTATAGGCCTCATCACCTGACTTGAGGACCCTACAATATCATGATATTGTAGCTTCCATTCCGGGGAGGCACTAGTTAGAATGGAATGTGCAATCGTCCGAAGGTGCCACGACAAACGATAAACCAGTAAATAAGAGGGCCTTTAGCTTTCTACCTAAGGATCCCAAACGGACCCTCCGGGAACGAACTGCCGGGCAGAATGGCGTCCAGGCCCCAGTGGCCGGAGGTGACCGTTTCCAAACGTGTGATGCTTCTCGATGTGAAATGACATCGGCACAACATCGGAGTCCAGAGCGATGCTGGAATAATGAGGACGAAAGGATGGCCGGCCTGGCTTTGTATTTCCAGTAGTCAAGCAATCACAGGAATATTCCGTACGGTATTCCGTACGGACTAGATTCAAAAAGACGGTCCGCAAGCGTCTTGTAGACAGTCTGTACCGTACGCATATATATAATGCACTGTGGCCTAAGTCCGCCGTAAAGCCGATGCGCGTGCTTAGTAATCAGGGCAGGGAGTGTGGGGCGTCTTCCGGACAAAGGCCGGCGACGGAAAGGCTGGGACACGCTGGGATCGCCGATAAGTCCTGGCACGGTGTACTTCACGGTCCAATACCTGCTTGTCCCGCACAATACAGCGGAGACGCTACGTATACAGTGTCCCGAGACATACTCCTTGAGGCGTTCTACTGGCCTGGGCCTGTCCCAGCATTTCTGTCTCCGGCCTTCGCATGGTAGGATTCCCCTCGAACCGTGGCGTCATGTTATCTACCATGTAGATACATACTCCCATTTAACCGCCCATCCCGTATACAGACACACACTCACCACAACGAGTGATAATACACAGAAGGTCCCAAACCTCTCATACCCTCAGCTAGACTGCGTGCTCATCCACCCTGAACCGAAGCTTTTCATAGTCTGCGTCCGTTGCTGGAGCCAACACCATGAGTAGCTCGAGGTCTCACTCGGAGGACCCGGAAGATCACCACACCGATCCCTACTTCGACGCAGAGGAAGGGGATGGCAACAATGACGATGAGGGCGATCCCGACTACGTCGACGAAGACGGGGGCGGTGACGACCATGACAACGAGGACGAGGACGAGGACGAAGATGACGAAGACGACGAGTATCACGGTATGTCTCCGTCTTTATATAGCCGTAGCCAATGAAACGCCCTAACCTGAGGGTCCTAGATCCCGATCCCGATGAGGGCCAGCTCCGCTTCATCGTACAGGTAGAAGCTGGCGATGAGGGTGAGGCATCGGAGCAAGCTGCCGCCACCAACACTCACATAGAGCGACGGGTCATGGCTCTGCTAGCAAGTGCGTGCGCCCCCTCGTTTTACTAGCCCTGCCTATGCCTAATCGCTGACGCCTGCGTAGGTGTAAGCCGTCGCGCCGGCTGGGCCTCGCAACGGGAGATCCTGAATCTGCTGCGCAGCCGCCATCTGGGCATCTTGCTGGATGGCGACGGCGATGATGATAACGACAATTGGGGTCATAGCCACAGGTTGCGGAGACAGCGGACTGCCGACCCCAACAGATTTCCCAAAGTCCCCAGTGACCAGGGGAGGGACCTGATGAACTCTGGAACCTTCGGCACCAGTGATGTCTCCTCTCCCCTGAGGAAGAGAAAGCAGCTCGCGCGTCGTATGCTCGACCGTGAGCTGGGCATAGGCGGTAGATCATACCGCAGAATGAATCAGGGCATGATGGCTCAGGTGAGTCGTACCGGCGCCGGTGCTCCACGTCGTCCGCTAACGGTAAGCAGTCCATGATCCCTCGTACCGATGCGGACATGGTCATCAACTACAACGACAGTGTTTATTCTGGTCAATTCTCAGCCGACGGGAACTTCTTCTATGCCTGTGTCAAGGACTTCCGCGTGCGCATGTACAACACCTCCAATCCGTACGACTGGCGACACTACAAGACAGTGGAATTTCCATTTGGGTCCTGGACTCTGACGGATGCATCTTTGAGTCCGGATAATAAATGGCTGGCATACACGTCCATCCAAAGTAACGTCTGCCTGGCGCCTACCGATCCAAACGACACAGGGGACCCCTACACGCTGAGCTTATCCCAACACGGCCGTCAAACCACTGCGTGGCGTAGCTCATTTGGTATCTGGTCTATTCGCTTCTCCGGAGACGGTCGCGAGCTGGTGGCGGGAACGAATGCCAATTCGATTATTGTGTACGACATCGAATCGCGGAGAGTCTTGCATCACATCGAGGGACACGAAAATGACGTGAACGCCGTCTGTTTTGCTGACAAATCGTCGCCGCACATATTGTACTCGGGTAGTGACGACACGACCATCAAGGTCTGGGATAGACGAAGTATGGGCGATGGGCGCGAAGCCGGCGCATTCATGGGCCATATCGAAGGCTTGACTTATATAGACAGCAAAGACGACGGAAGATACTTGCTTAGCAACGGCAAAGACCAGTCAATGAAGCTGTGGGATCTGAAAATGATGTACACCTCGGCGCAGTTCCGCTCCAAAGGCCCCCTCCCCTATAGCGACTTCGACTATCGACTGAACACGTTTGACGATGCCGACTGGTACCCGCACCCCGAAGACAACTCGGTCGTAACCTTCCGCGGCCACAAGGTCCTGCGGACCCTGATCCGCTGCCACTTCTCGCCCCCGAGCAGTACCAATTCGCGTTATGTGTATTCCGGGTCTCACGACGGCAAGGTCTACGTCTGGAATTTGGACGCTACGATGGCGGGCATCATCGACGTCAAGAAGACGACCTCGGCCAACAAGTCACCACAGAGACACCGCCGCGCGTATTCATACTACGAGGGTAACGGCGGCCATACTATCGTCCGAGACGCCAGTTGGCATCCCACCGCGCCGTTCATAGCAGGTAAGTGAAAACTCCACTGAAAACTCCACGTGCGGGCGTAGAATTTGTTTGAGGGGGACGAGCATCAGCTAACCAGGAGACAATAGCATCTGCCTTGAATGGCTGGGATAACGCACTCGGCACCGTCTCATTGCACGGGTACAATGAGGGAAGTGTCGACGAGGGTTTCCCGGTAATGGGCACTACATATGACGAGAAGCTGCGATATGTGAGCGGCACGGGCGATAGCGATGAAGATTATAACGACGACGATGATGACGACGATGACGACCGTGATTTTGGATTGGGAGCACTATCATGAAGCCTTACTGGAAACTATGGGAAGTTCTGGTGTTCCGAGATGGTCTTCGGCACTGTAAGGACTTGACGATGAAGTGCGAGGTTATTCATTCTTTCTTCCCCATAAAACTAGGCATATCTGTACGGAACATAGCAGAAAAGCCATGATGCTATATGGCTGGTAGTCTCAAGAGGCGTTAACGGAGGACGGGCACCCTGATCAGTTCTTGAATTATATTTTCTAAACCGTCCCTATGGCCGCAATGCAATTTTGTACAGTGAAACATGATAACAACGCAGTGAAAGCCAGAACGGGGGAGCCGCAATTCGCATTCCCAAAACCGAAAACCCCATGTTATCTTTTGGTTCCAGCCGTCAACCAGGCCGGAGATTGCCCCTTCATTCAGACCTGGGGAGGTTGCTGTTATTGCCGTCATCGGAATTATGTTATCTCGCCACGCTTGTATGTTGTGATCGGTCGTCGATGCCGGTAAGCAGTACTGGCCGCCGCCATCGCTTCATTTCTCCGACAATCCCCGCCCAAATGGATACCTAACACAGGTCTCGGTGTCGATTTTGCCTATTCCTTTGCATCTCGTCCCTTCTCTGGTCGAGTCTACGCGCCTCCTACTAGCACGTTGTTTACGGGGATATGAACTGGGAAGGCATCGAGTTAGCTCAGACTGGTGGCATGGCTTGGTGGAAGAAGACAATGGATGCGGGCGCATATGTTCTCTGAAGAAGCGCGGATGTACGCACTCAGCTTGACCAGGTAGCCGATAGCACCCATGACCTGGCGTTGCGTGTTAGTTCAGCTGGGCGACGTGAAAAGGGCGTGCAGTGGCAGACATACGACAAAACCAACGCCAACAGCCTGGCAGATCTTAATGTATTCGTTGCGGTCGGGCTTGGTGCAGCGGTTGATGAACTGTGTGCCGTCCTTGACGAAGTCCTTCTGGACATCGAAGAACTCTGTTATTTGGTCGGCCATTTTGAATGTATGTGTATGTCTCGGTAGAGGGAGTGGAGAGGCGTGTGGATTGGATTGTCGAGGTGAAGGTAGAAAATGCGCGAAGGGGAGAGAGAGGGACAAGATCTCACAATGATTAAAGGAAAAGCAGTCAGAATTGAGAGGTCGATTGTTTTGTACGTGATGCGCTGTCCAGACCAGCTCCATGAAAAGGATGCGGCCAGATCTCCCCTGGGCCCTGGGCATGGGGAGCAGTGCCTGTGCCACAGATGCTCGGCACAAAGCGGATACCAGAGCTGGCTGCGCCACAGAGACCCGCGCTGTTCAGCCTCATCTCCACTTGGCGACTCACATGGAGACACAGAGATCCCGGTCCCGAGTCCCGTCCCGAGTCTCCCAGTGGACCCAGTGGACCACAGGCGCCTAATCAGAGGCCTGGCAGGCCAGCAGCGACCCAAAATAGGTAGGTACCTTAGGTACCTGGCCGCGCTGTGCCGACCCAGCAGCTCCCTGACCCTACCTAACACTACACGTACCCTCTCCTCCCTACGCATGGAGCCTCCAACCATCCTCCTTCCATCTCTTTTCCAGTTGGTCCAAAAATCATGCCATCAACATCATCTCGAGCCTGTCACTTTTCATGCTGCCTGCCCCGATCTCGAGAATCCTAACCGCCTCTACTGCCGCGCTTTTCTCTCTCCACGAGTCGCCCGTACTGCGCCCTCGCCACTGCTGGCTCGTCATCCTTCGCGCGACTTCGCGGCCAGGCCTGGCTCGATAGCACGTCGACAACCAACGCCTCTGCATGCGACCTCCCGCTGTTGCGTTGACCTGATACGCCTCTCCCGGCTAACCGAAAGCAATCACTCACTTACAGACGCCTACGTCGATCTCAACTGCGGATCGAAAGTAGGTTCGGGCTTACCGTCACAGATATTCTTGCCCGCTTCGGTCTTTTCTTTTCTCAAGGGTTACTCTTTTAATCTCTCCTGGTCTCTTTTTTTTCTTCTCTATCCGGCAACAGGATATCGCGTTGCCCGTCTGTAATTCTTCGCATCATACCCTCTCACGTCCAAAGAGCTGGGCGGTATACACCGGTTCGCGTGTATCTAGGGAGACTTGGCCGAGATTGCGAGCACAGAGCTTCGTCTTGACATCTTCATTGCTCTTCAAAAGTCGTGCAACCGGTGACCTGGCGTTGGTCCCGCGTTATTTCTACCACTACACTGGTTCGGAAAAGGCTAGACACTCAGAGTAGCCTGAGAAAGGAGTGGGCGCGATCGACGGTTCAACATGTACGTATCAGACTATTCTGTGAGATATCTTCTCTCCGTTTCCTCTCGCCTTTTGCTGGGTCTTCTCTATCTGCTCGCTTGCTTTTCCTGTTACATGTATTCTTCTGGATGACTGATACAATGGACCAAAAGACGCCAGGCACACTTCTTGTACACATCTTGCTCTGAATACACTGAGTTGATAGATACCATTCATCCGTCCATCGTACTGCTTATTTTGAATCTCCATAACATACAGCCGTACACTGCCCCCGAAGATGGCCGATGAGGATTTCGAGATTGACGTCTATGGCGACGCCAACACCGACGGTGATGCAAAGATCGAGGATGCGAACGCTCAGGCCTACGACAGCAACTCCAGCATTACGATTGCGAACGGCTCCAACCCGCCCGAGCCCAGTCATCACGAGACCAGCCCGAATCACCACGGCAACTATGATGCCCAGGGGCACCAGAACATGGAGGGCCACGACGCCCACGACGCAACGCCGCGACAACACCAGCAAGGGGTCAAGCGGAAGGGCGAGTCCGATGACAGGCCCATCGACCCAGGCGCTACCAACTGTCTCCTGCTCTCCGACCTGAACTGGTGGTCCACGGACGACGATATCCGTGGTTGGGTCGCCCAGGCTGCATGCGAAGACGAGTTGAAGGACATTACGTTTAGTGAGCATAAGGTGAATGGGAAAAGCAAAGGGTACGTTCCCTCTTCACGAGGACAGCCAGGACTTATACTGATGAAGATTACAAATGACAGTCAAGCCTATCTTGAATTCTCATCCCAACAAGCAGCTACCGCCGCCAAACACCAGATCGAATCAGCAGGCTTGGAGGGTGCCCAGCCCGGGGGAAAGAAGCATAGCGTGATATATTCTAGCCCAGTCACCAACCCGTTTCGCACTCTGCCTAAAGACGCCCCCGCCCGGGGCAAGGACAACCCGTCTTCGCGCGGCGGCGCCAGCGGTGGCTTCAACGACAGAGGTGGTGGCAATTTCCGCGGCCGGGGAAATTTCAATGGTCCTCGTGGTGGTTTCAACCGTAACTTCGGCGGCGGCAACATGGGTAGCGGTGGTGGCGGCGGTGGCGGCGGTGGCTTCCACCCCAATAGCAACATGGGTGGAGGCGGCTTCGGTGGCGGGATGACCGGCACAGGCAACTTCGGCTTCGGCAACATGGGCGGCGGCGGGGGCAATTTCGGCTTCCGCGGAGGCATGATGGGCGGGAACCTAGGCGGAGGCATGCGAGGCGGAGGCATGCGTGGCGGCCGAGGCGGTGGTATGGGTCCCGGCATGGGTCCCGGCATGAGTCCGGGCGTCGGTGCGGGCATGAACGGCGGCATGATGGGCGGCATGGGAGGCATGGGCATGCCGATGATGGGGTTCCAGCAGCCTCACTTCAACCCGGCCTTCTTCGGCGCCAACCAGCAGTCGGACTGGCAGAACCCGCACGGCGCGAAACGACCGCGAGGAGAATAGTATTCACCATCGAACCCATCGGTCTAAGAAGTACCTACTTTTACAGCGGCTGTTCCACCTGCCGATCTTGATATCTGGAATATGACAAGACCTACTCGACTCGGGCATATTCCGCCTTTTGTTTCTGCCGCTGATTGCATTTTAATTTAATCCAAGTTAACAAACAAGGCGAAAGGAAAGGCAAGGCAAGGGAAGGGAAGGAAAAAAAAAAGATTAAAAAGGGTAGGGGATCTGGGGAGTTTCAGCTTTACTTTGGCTTTACTTGGCTGTTTTTCTTTTTTTCTTTTTTTTTTTTTTTCTTAATCTGCTTCTCTCATGTCCTCTTTTTACAAAAACAAAAACGTTTTATCCCCGTGTTGCTGGTTTGGGGGCTGCATTCTCGTTGGTCTACGTCGGTTTCTGTAGATTTGGTTTTTTTTTTAAAGTGCTAGTTTAACCTACCTATTTATATGGCTTTGTTGCTACCCGCCTGCTGTGTGCCTGACTGTGTGTGTGTCTTGTGTGTGTGTGTCTGTGTCCGTCTGACCTTGTTTCGGTGTTAGGTAGTTCATTTGTTCAATTGACTTTACGGGAATGAGTTGAAGTTGGTCCATATTGTTTGATTCGTTTCATTGATGGATGCATCCGGATCCGTGACTGATTGATTACCCGGTTATATATATATATATATATATATTTATCTATCTGCTTACATGGCCGACCTTGACAGGGTACTGTATGAGCGACGTTGAGATTAATGAGGGATTGGGGAGGGGCAGAAACCGAGATGAGATGATCCATGCAGGTAGATGGACTACAATCTCTTCTTGGGGGAAGCCCGGGCGACTTGAGTGTCGGGCCCAAAGAAGCCGAGGAGATAAGCGGTCCGCATGAGGCCGAGGAAGACCTGGCTTGGGTGTCAGGTAAATTGGGTATTCACCGGGTATGTTGGATACGAAAACAAGCGAGAGACAGTACGGAAAGACATGGAGAGAAAGAGAGAGATGGAGAGGGAGTGTGTGTGTGGGCGGTTGACTCACTGTGAAGCCGATATTGCCCCAAGTTACGGGATTCCACGCGGCTACGTCTGTGGTCCTCTCATAGCCGAGGGCGTGTATGGTCAGGGAGACGTGAGTGATATCTGCTATGCTTTGGGGGAGGTCAATTGAATGCCTCGCTTTATAGCTGGACGTGTGGCCAGAGAAGAGAGAGAGAGAGCAAGACAGCAAGATAGCAAGACAGCAGAATAGGGTAGGGACCCGGTTAACGCACAGCAGGGCGACGAGATAATTGCGCACGACGGTGATCTCGGTTGTGGTGTAGAGCACGGCGACGCCCACGAGGAAGAGCAGGCCGTAGGCATTGCCGAGCTGCCGTGCGACGAGACGGGCGTTGTCGTCGGATGGCGATGCGAGCAGCGGGTTGTTAGTCTGGCTGGCGATGAACCAGTCCGTGTTGACGACGGGACCTAGACAGCCGGCGACGCTGTTGGAGCAGAGGTGGCATGTTAATCCATGTCATCGATTGATTGAGCGCGTCGGGCCGACGTACAGCGAGATGGGCTCCAGCACGGTGAAGACAGCGCGCGGGACGGAGGGCAGCTGGGAAGCCATTTTTAGATGGTGATGGCATTAGGAGAATGGCTCATTTCAAGCGCTGATCCGATCGGCTCATGGCTCGAATACCGGTAGGGGCCGATGTTGCACCCCGTCGCGGTCTGGGTAGCAGTGGACGGGGCAGAATGGGCAGAATGGGCAAATGGGGACGGGATCAGGCTTCTGGGCCGTCTCGTCTCATTAACATGTGCATCTTGCAGATGCCGCTGCATCCTTCTCCAACCAACGGCAACACCACTACAGGCACTGCTATAGGTACCTGGAGGCACTGTCACCACTATGACCACTCGCTACGACCGCTGTCGTTATCGTTATCATCAGAGTACATGCCCTAACCGATGCCCTGAAGTCCCTGTACAGCTCTGTACAGCCCTGTACACTACCTAAGGTACCCCCTGTACTGGCACTGGCACTCCACATCTCTGAATCTCCTCTTCTTCCAGGAACCAACTCGTCCTGGCCCTGTTCCGCTTCTACATTCCACAATTGCATCTGCCTGCTGCAGCTCGGGCTGCATTGAGAACTCGTCGCTTCTGCTTGCTAATCAGTGCAAGCGCCATTTATTGTCATCGCTGCTGCTACTGCTGCTGCCGCTGCTGTCGCTGCTGTCGTCTCGGCTACCCAGGTAACCTCTCTGTCTCTGCTAAGCATCGGTGTATTCTTCCACTATCTACACTACTGTCACTGTCACTGTCATTGTCGTTGTCGTTGTCGCTGTCACTGCCACCACCACTGTCACTCTCACTGTCACTCTCGCTGTCACTACCGTCACCTCCGTCACCATTGTCACCACTGCCACCACCATCGCCGATTACCCATTCCCTCTGTCGCTACTGCTCTCCCTGACTTCGCCTCTGCCGGTCAACCCTCGCAATTGCTCCTGCGACTGCGTTATATGCGCCCTACGCCGCCTCGTAATCAACCCCTAACCGGCCTCTCACACCCTTGCTGCCATGTTGCCTTGAGGGGTCCCCTTGGCCACTTCCCTCGGCTTGACTCTTCCTACCTACCCCTCCACTCACCTATCTCTTCTTCTCTTCCCTTCGTCTCTCTCGTTTCTTTTTTCTGTTCTCTCGCTTAGCTCCTCATGTTTACTTTCTCCCATCTCCTGCTCCTCCAGGATGGCCACCATCGAGCCGCGATTGATCCACCTGCTGAATGAGTCCACCAACACACCGAAGCCACACAGTGCCGGCCTGCCTCCCATCAAGGTGCTCCCTCCCCTCCAGTCTTCCTCGAGGCCCCATCCCCTCGAGCCCGGCGCCGGCCAGCGACCTGACGCCCTGGATGCGAATGCCGGGCCTCACTCCATACCGTCCCTGTACTCCATAACCGATGATGCGTTAGCAGGCCCCTCGTCCAGGAAGGATGTCCCCGCCTACGCCACCGTAGACCGTTCGTTCCCGGCTCATCTGCTGTCCCAGGATCTGCGCATGATCCTCGACGATACGCCTCCCGAGAATCCCGACGACGTCTCCACTAAGAAGCGCCCCGTCAAGGAGGACTTCCCTCAATTGCCTCAGCCTCTCAAGAAACAGAAAGCCGCCACCCACCTGTTTCCCCCCATCATCGTAGGTTTGCTTGAACCGCCGTCGAATGCCTCCCTCTTCCCCCCTATCTCGTCGGCGTCTTTCGAAAACCGGCCCCGTTCCGAGCCTCCGCAAGCCCCCAGTCTCTCAAAGCCGCTCGAAATAGCGCATGGCTTCCCTGAAGAGACCGCGGTCCCGAGCCCCCCAGCTGACATCGAACGAACTCCGACGGGAAAGGTGAAGCGGAGAGCCGCGAAGCCGCGTCGGAAATGGTCTGAGGAGGAGACTAATCATTTGCTATTAGGGGTCAGTAAACATGGCGTCGGCAGATGGACGGACATTCTCGAGGATCCCGGTTACAGGTTCAACGAACGAACAGCTGGGGACCTCAAGGATAGATTCCGCACATGCTGCCCCGAGGAGCTTCGCGGCAGCGCTGGTGCCAAGGGCGACGGACGAGAACCGCTAACGGTGCTCAAGAATGAGAAGAGGCCGAAGAAGGGACTCATGTCGGAGAACATACTCAACGACACCGAAGAAGAGGTTGAAGCGGACAAGGTTTCGCCGGGCCAGAACGACTCTGAATCATTGCCGAAACAGCGGAAAAGCCGGGCACACCGGAAGAAGTTAGAAGACCTGGTTGAGCTTGGTATCAAGGGACCCTTCAAGAAATCTCAACGGAGAGAGAGAAGGCCCTTTTCCGAACAAGACGATAGAGAAATACTTCAAGGCTTTGAACAGTACGGCCCCCATTGGACGAAAATCCAAAGGGATCCCAGGTTCAACTTATCGACTAGGCAACCCACAGATCTGCGGGACCGGCTACGCAACAAATATCCTGAAAAGTTCGTGAGCACGGAAAGGACTGCCATGCAGGTTCGGGAGCCTGGCGGGCGAGCCAATGGCCTGCTAGAACCCTCCGTCAACATGGCCATCGAGAACTCTCTGAACCTTTCCAAGACATCCCTTCTCGAGCCACAGCTGAACAGAACCGGCTCACGGGAGGACATCCCTAAATGGCCGCTATTGAACGGCCTCGTGGAGCTTGGTGAACCAATACAGACTCAATCAGGCCTGTATTGGAGCGAGGGCGGCGGAAGTGGTTTTCCGTCGGGCGAGATGGATATCTCGCGTCTTCTGCTCGACGATACGCAGAACATGAGCGAACCGCTTTCTACCGATCGGAGAGGTTTTGGTTGAGCGAGACACCCCCACTATTCCTCCGTGCTGCATTTCAAAATAGGGATTAGGCTCATTTCTTTGGGCGGAAACAAGGACGCCGCGGGATGCCGACCTGGTACGAAAAAGTTACCATTTACAAAGCTGGCAACCATTATCTAACCAAGCAAACGGGCTGATCCTAAGCCGTTGAAAGTTACTCGGTATGTATAACGAGGTTTCTATCCTGCGACAATAACGACAGGGCGTTTAGGCAAAAAAAAAAATCATGAATGAATAATATAATAGACCTAGTCTGCGTGGGAACAAGGAACATCACCGAACAAGGCAACGGGGAGAAACGATGATGTTTGCCTTCGCTCTGTCGTCAGATGCAACTCGCGGACCAAAGTTCCTATTACGGAATGGGAAGGACATTGTTGTGTGAGCACAAGTACGGCGTTGTTGGTCTGTTGCGGTGTTCCAAAATATGATATAGAGGGCCAAAAAAGAAAGAGAATTACAGCCAGCGAATAGCGAAAATCCATTCAAAAGCCGGACCTATACTGAGTAGATCCTGGTACGTACACTCTTGTTTCTCGGCCACATGTGACAGGTAGGCACCATATGAGGGCACGATGAACAACAATCCACCTTGAAGAGTCTCTCACGGGGTGGCCAAGGCCTCTTACATCGAAAACAGGGCTTTTCTCACTCAATGCGGGATTTCACTAGTCAATAATATACAAATATATCCCGCTTCGCAAGAGAAATCTCCAAATCTCCGTGTGCCTAGCTTGAGCACTCGCCTCACGTAGGCAGAACAATCTACCAGGTACACGTCACGTTACCACACCAGACCTGTCTGGGAGAAAAAGCCACGCAACCTATTTCCATCCTGTCTCTTCCAATCTACTCGGTATTGAGAAGCAAATGGGGTCGAAGAGACATGACTCCAGATGAATGCCGTATGAACCGGAGAGAACGAGCGGACGGAATGGTGTAATTCGATTGGCTGGTCCGCTCTGGCGGCTGGTGGTATCATCGCCAGGTGGCAGAGGACGACCGGCCAGCTGTCAAGGATCGGGGAAACCGGGAGCAGAGCTTGGACCACGCGTGCAATCAGCCCTATCGCCCACAACCGGGTGCACCTTTTTTTGCTGTGCGTAATTGACCATCTCCAAACCCACCGGCTAACGACGACAGGACCTCGACGACGCCTTCTCCCCCAGGATCGCCAAGATGCCGACTCGCTTCTCGAAGACACGCAAGCACCGTGGCCATGTCAGCGCCGGACATGGTCGTGTAGGAAAGCACAGGAAGCACCCCGGTGGTCGTGGTATGGCTGGTGGTCAGGTAAGGCGAACAACGAACCACGATGGTACTTGGACCCGACACCTAACACGGCTCACGATAGCACCACCACCGCACCAACATCGACAAGTACCACCCCGGTTACTTCGGTAAGGTTGGTATGCGACGATTCCACCTGCTGAGAAATCATCTGTGGAAGCCCACCGTCAACATCGACAAGGTAAACTCTACGCGCTGCATCGACAGCTATAGTTCTCTGTGTATATGAAGGAGACAGTCCAGCTAATAGTTCCGCGCCCCAGCTTGCCTCCCTCCTACCCCAGGACGTCCGTGAGAAGTACGTCTCTGGCGAAGCAAAGGATACCGCCCCCGTCGTCGACCTGCTGGCTCTCGGATACTCTAAGCTACTCGGAAAGGGCAGATGCCCCGAGATTCCTTTCGTCGTGCGAGCCAGATATGTCAGCAAGGATGCCGAACGCAAGATCACAGAGGCCGGTGGCGTCATCGAGCTGGTGGCATAGAGCGCGGGACGGCTAGGATGTAGGAAACGGGAAATGGGAAACGGGAACGATAGCATGAATGGAACATCCGATGATCTGAACCAAACACCTCGGGCGGAACTGGACAACACATTGCTTTGATGATGGCGCACCAAATTAATACCCAATATACACAAAACCACACACAAACCTGACCAGAAGCTATATACTACTACTCGTGGCCCCTGGCAGAGCATGTTGGGTTGCAGAGTCCCTACCGGGCCCTCGATGATCACGTTGGATCCTACTATACCTGGGCTTAAGAAGATGGATTGCGGCCTCGTCACCCAGTGTTTGTGCGCTTGTGGATGTTCCATCATCCCTTGGTATCGCCAATGACTCTTACGGAACGATTGTGCTGGTACTGGAAGTGCTTCAAGACATACGTTAATGTATGCCTAGGGGGAAGTCATAGCGACGCCTCGCGTCATATTTATTCTGGCTTGGCTCCGGATCAGTCGAAATAAACATGCTATATGGCCCACCAATGGCACATCCTTAGAAACATAAGTGAACTCGCGATTCCTTTGCACGTGCGTAGGGGCCAATTGAATTAGATAGGTAGGCAGCTTGACAGGCAATTAATATCCGTCACAGTTAGGTATGAATGTGAGAAATCGTGCATCATGTTAGATTTGAGATCCGTCGAACAATTCTTACAATATAGGGAGAATGCCTCCGCCGTGAAGCACCGAAGCCCATGGCATGAGAGCAAACTGGTGTAAGCGGAATGGTGTTATTTGATTGGCCTATATTCGACTCCACTGTTCGTGTTATTATGTAAGCCGATAATCGTGTTGCTGCCTGAGGCAACGATAGCCTTATCTTATCAGTTTCTGCTAGGGCACAACAGCCCTTTTTCGCTTCCCCCCAAAACCCTGGACAATCCAATCCTACTTTTCGCAGGTCCTGAATTGAGTCGTTCCCATCGCCCTTCGCCCTTCACCTTCACGACAACCCATCAACTTGTAAATCGCCAACATGGGTCGCGGACCGTAAGTAATTCTTTCTCCAACGCTCCCGCCCGTCCACGTCAATTGCGATCGTTGCACTCCATCGAGCAACGCGCCGACGGACGGGCAAATGCCATGGTGGGCTTCGTGTTAACATGACCTCTGCTCCACAGGAAGAAGCACCAGAAGCGCCTGAGCGCCCCCTCGCACTGGCTTCTCGACAAGCTCTCCGGTAGCTACGCCCCCAAGGCGTCGCCCGGTCCTCACAAGCAGCGAGAATGCCTGCCCCTCATCATCTTCATCCGTAACCGCCTCAAGTACGCCCTGAACTGGCGCGAGACCAAGTCGATCCTCATGCAGCGCCTCGTCAAGGTCGACGGCAAGGTCCGCACCGACATCACCTACCCCGCCGGCTTCATGGACGTCATCACCCTTGAGAAGACCGGCGAGAACTTCCGCCTCGTCTACGACACCAAGGGCCGATACACCGTCCACCGTATCCAAGAGGAGGAGGCTACCTACAAGCTGGGCAAGGTCAAGCGCGTACAGCTTGGCAAGGGCGGAATCCCATTCTTGGTCACGCACGATGCGAGAACGTAAGTGTTCTGTCAGACATCATTCAGCCGTTGGATCAAGCTTTGGTTGAACCACCCTTCAACGCCGCAACGACATTGCCACATTGTGTCTGTCGAGCTTCGAACTAATGGCTGGTATGTGTTTCCCTCTCTGATCTGATGGCTGACTGTTTTCCTTCTCCGTCCCCAGCATCCGCTACCCCGACCCTCTGATCAAGCTCAACGACACCGTCAAGATCGACCTGGCCACCGGCAAGATCACCGACTTCATCAAGTTCGACACCGGCGCCATTGCCATGATCACTGGTGGTCGTAACATGGGTCGTGTGGGTGTCATCACCCACCGTGAGCACCACGACGGTGGTTTCAGTATCGTCCACGTCAAGGACGCCATCGACAACACGTTCGCCACGCGCGAGAACAACGTCTTCGTCATCGGCTCCGACAAGCCCTGGATCTCTCTGCCCAGAGGCAAGGGTGTCAAGCTGACCATCGCCGAGGAGAGAGACCGCCGCCGGGCCCAGGCCCTGGCCGGCCACTAAAGTGGTTATATATCACTGACTACAAGGTAAAAAACAAAAATGGGGTGAATCCGGGTCAGAGGGTGACGCTTTGTCTTTGCGCATATGGGAACTGGAGTCTACGGCATACCTTTTCACTGAACGTGCTTTGCCACGAGCTAGAACACGTGGTCTACGTCGATGATGAAATGAGAACTTAATTGACCAAGATTCCCTACGCCGATATCTGCGTCTTTCGTGATATGCCGCCGCGATGGCCATGATTTATCATATTCCTGGGTGGAAGTTCATCTCACCGTGACCCAGCCGTCATTCGCAGTAGTCCTCGGGATATCCGCCATATCTATATACCATTGGGATACATCTGATCAAATCCGATCATCGCTCTTCTGTACAAACCATGAACAGTAGGATGGCGCATGGAATATCGCATCATAACGCAGCAACAGGCTAACTGTCCATGTAGAAAGCCACGTCCCTGTATACGGCCATCCGCTTGCGTATCAGAGACAGGAAACCCAGCCGTCCTCGCTCATTTTGAGTTGCCATCATAGAATTTATCTACCTATAGGTTGCCCAGCCAGGGTGTATGAACCGAGAACGTCTATATAGTACCTACCCACGTCTTTCTTATGCCCTTTCTGCATCTGCTTAAACACTTCATTACCGCCTAAACTCATCCCATGGCCGTTTATTTCTGGCAGTGGTACCGCCATATTTCCACCGTGGCAATAGATTCCGTACTTACATTCCTCCGCGAGTTCACATTGGGCTGTTGACGGTGACTACTACCTAAGCCAGAGCGAGCGAGGATTTACACAGAAACCTACCGACTGCAAACACGACGGATCAAGCAAATTCAAGTACCCGTAACCGTAAAAGAAGCTAAGCATATCATCAAAGACATGCGTAAAAAAAGAACAGCACGGCGTAGAAACCCCCCATCTCCTCCTTCCCTCCCGTACTACGTAGTATCACACTGATTAGTCCTCAAATAATAAAAATACACCCCCAACATCTCACCCAAAGTCGAGCATGATATCCCTCTCCCGGTCCGAACTCCAGGCACGGCGTCTTGGCTGGTAGCCATCGTATTCCCACACCAGAACAAGTACACATCACATCATTCCCACATGAACTACAGGCAATCCACCAAGGAATCCCCATCCCAAGTAACAGCAACACCAACAGCAACAGCAACAGCAACAAGCAACAGCAACAGCCACAAGCAAGCAAACCCCTCTTCACGGGGTGGACATGGAAGAGTCGGATCCAGAGGCCGTCGCTTAAGCGTGTCGAGCGCCTAGATATCTATCTAGAGCAAACGCCGTCCGCGAGCGGGCGGTGTCGTCTCCAAGGGTGCCTGATCCGGACATCTGCATGGCTTCCATGTGACGCGGATGTGTGCGCGCGCGGCGCGTAGATTGCGTGCGCATGCCGCGCAGGCCCGACCCGGTTTATCTCGATACTATTGAGGCGCTATTGCGGCTAGATGCTACGACGGGAGGGGGGGAACGCGAGGTTGTATCCTACGTGCGTCCGCGATGCTTCTGATGCAGGAGAGGGACGAGACCGCGATGGAACCCGGAATTGGGGGGGAGGACGGCGAGTCACGCGTTGAGTTATCCCGCGGGATTTGTAGGACATTCTGTTTAAGCTTGTCTTAGATAGTCTTACCTTTATGCCACACTCACCTTACCCATGGGATCTACATGGTGTGGATGGCAGTGAAGTAGATCCCCCCCTTTGACAGATCGTGTTCATAACTAATGGGCTCTTGGGAATGAGTATACGCTGACTGCTTGAAGGGTATACTGAGTTGAGTTGGGTCAAGACGGCCTTGTTGGTGATTGCTAGAGGCGAACTATTACCAGAAGTCATTGCACGTGTTGTTTTCCCATTGTGGTGGTTAATAAGAGTCCTGCTACGACCATGCTGGATCTCTGTCTCAGTCTTGTCGTCGGGAAAGTATCGCTCCCCCTTTCAGAGCTTCTAACGCTGGCGTCAAGGATGTTCGAGCCATATTATAGAGGAAGGAGTCGATCGCGGGGGTATCACTAATAATCGAAGCTCGGGGCGATGCAGCATCGATAATGAGGAGGTAAGGCCGATAGGTAGGACGCCGTTACTCAAACTCGATCGCTATCTAATACTCATTTCTTGGCGTTGGCATTGTTGCGGTTTTCTGCGCTGGCAGCGAAGTACGCCATTTCATCATCGTCGCATCGGTTGCAGGTGATTTTGGCGGCTTCACAATACAGATCAGGGGCACAATAATCTGATTTCCCATACAACAAGGGCAAGTGACGGGCGTAGACTCAGGGTAGGCTGGGTGAGACAATGCGACGGAGCAGTGGCCGTTGTGATCCAATATAAAGAATGTCCAAATGATCAAGGCGATTTGGTTCCTGTGCAAAATCGCCTTGTACGGAATAGGTAAGCGTATGGGAAATATATTCCGTATGTCTGCTCGTTCTCGTTGGTCTTCCGAGTTTAATGTAATCATAAGCTCTTCACGATTTCAATGGCCGGATACTTACTGATCTCTTCCCATCGTCGAGAACTGCCTAGCGATGTCCTCTCGGTCACTGCTAGCCCGAGACGGAGCGGAAGACTTCTAGAACTTGTCGACTTCCCATGACACAATCACCCCCATGCGTGTCGACTTTCTTGTACGCGAGATGCTCCCGAAGCTGACCCCCACAACTTCCCTTCTTCTGTTCTATAACTCCAGTCTGTAGTGTGCAATTGCAACTCGCCTCGCTCTCTTCTATTCGAAGGGCATTATTATGAAACTCCCCTTTTGACTGGAAATTGTGCATGCCGCTGTAGATAGTAGCTGACCTCTCACTGCCATGTCGGCGAACGCCATAACTCGGCGCCTCATCGGCACGTGGCGGCGCACGTTATCAACTAACGCAGCCCTGAAAACACCCTCGACGAACAGAGCTGCCGGCGTGGCCAGTCCCGCGCGGGCCGCGACATGGACGAGCCGCTCGGTCTTTGCGTTGGCAGCATCCGCGGGCGTCCTAGGCTTTGGCATCGCCGCCGTGACACTGGGTGGCTCTCCGAAAGGCACTGCGTCTCTGTTTGATAGCAAGACGCCGGGACCCAAATACGCCACCCTGCCGCAAATGAAGCATGTAGGTGATTGAACTGCGCTGGCCGAAACCGCGTGTACGCCGAGATGTGTCCAAGAGTGCGAGTTGACCGGTCTTTCCAAGGCACTGGAGGAAATACGTCAAGAAATCAGGGCCCTGGGCGGCCAAGGGGACATCATCAGCATCGACGCGGACGACTTGCGCGCACATGGCTACTCGGAATGGTCCTCGGTCAACCCGGATGGTCTCCCCGTGGCCGTGGCCTATCCACGGTCGACGGAGCAAGTGTCGACCATCGCTCGCATCTGCCACAAATACCGCATTCCGATCATCGGCTACTCCGGCGGTACCAGTCTGGAAGGTCATTTTTCGGCGCCCTACGGCGGCATCAGCGTGGACTTCGCATACATGGTGAGACTGCCGACGCCCTCGAACCACATGGGCAGAGACTGTGCACTGGACACTGACCCGAGACCGTAGGACCAAATTGTCCAATTCAACAAAGATGACATGGACGTAGTTGTCCAGCCGAGTGTGGGCTGGCAGGATCTCAATGCGAAGCTCAGCGAGATGGGCAGTGGCCTCTTCTTCCCCGTTGACCCTGGTATGTGCTCGCCAAAAAGGAAAGGAATCCATTACCTATCTACTCACTGGGTGCTACGAGAGCCGGCTTGCTGACCTCATTGCAAACACCCAGGCCCCAGTGCCAAGATCGGCGGTATGGTCGGTACCAATTGCTCGGGGACCAACGCAGTTAGATATGGCACGATGAAAGATTGGGTCATCAACCTCACCGTCGTCTTAGCTGATGGCACGGTCATCAAGACTAGGCGGCGTCCCAGGAAGAGTTCCGCCGGATATAATCTTAATGGAATCTTCGTGGGCAGCGAAGGCACGCTGGGCTTAGTAACTGAAGGTGAGTGGCCCGACCGGTCTGCTCGAATGGCTATGTAGGTCTGGATCCAGAGAGGACGGTGGTCTAATGGCCGCACAGCTACCCTCAAACTTGCCATTGTCCCTGAAGAGACGGCGGTAGCCGTCGTGACCTTTCCCACCATGCGCGACGCGGCATCGGCGGCCGCCGGTGTGATGCAGGCCGGCATCCCAGTGGCCGCCATGGAGGTGCTAGACGAGGTTCAGATGAAAGTGATCAACCTAGGTGGCGCCACGGCCCCGCGAGTGTGGACGGAGTTGCCGACGCTTTTCTTCAAGTTCTCCGGGACGAAAACTAGCGTGAAGGACAACATCAGCCGCGTCCAGAGCATCGCAAAAGCCAGCTCCGGGGGAAGTTTCGAGTTTGCCAAGGACGAGCGAGAGCAGAAGCTTTTGTGGTCTGCTAGGAAAGAATCCCTTTGGTCGATGTTGGCACTTCGCAAAGGAAATGAGGAAGTCTGTATGTTACGATGGGCTAATCCCGTGCGCGCCGTGGACGGCAGTATGACCTCGACTTGGTTGGTTAACTGACGCGATATCTGTTACAGGGAGCACCGACGTAGCGGTGCCGTTCAGTCGCCTAGCGGACCTCATGGAGGTAAGCAAGAAGGAGATGGACGAGCTGGGACTGTTCGCATCGATTTTGGGCCATATTGGCGACGGTAACTTCCACGAGAGCATCATGTACGACCGTACGAAGGAGGGAGAGCTCGAGAAGGTCGAGGCATGCGTCAAGAACATGGTCAACCGCGCATTGGAAATGGATGGGACATGCACAGGCGAGCACTCGATCGGCTGGGGCAAGAAGGCATCGCTGGTTCAGGAGGTTGGTCCCGAGACAGTAGCTGTGATGAAGCAGATCAAGTCTTCACTTGATCCGCTTTGGATCATGAACCCAGGAAAGATCTTTGACGTTCCAGGGTAGCTTTTGCCGCCGTTGGATTGCCTTGTCGCTTGGATTGGGTTGCTTGCTCCACATTGAACTTGATTGTTATTTGGTTGCTGGGAAAGGGCCGGATCTGCACAATAACCCCTTTTCCCATTTTGTTCCTTTTAAGTGAGCGTTTTCGTATATCCCGCACATGTTTCTCTTGCGGTCTAGGTAGTCTAGCTCTCGCGTTGCGTGCCTAAAGACTGTAAATATCCCGAGTCGAGGCAGACAACAAAGGTGCTGTTTGATGTGAATGCCGCATCGCATTTGGGCGTAAGATCACGTTTGGGTGACTGGAAACCGAGAACATTCGTCCCCTGCCAACTGTAGCATTAATGATACCAAGTCGCAGTCAATTCCTTCAAGTCAGGTGCCGGGCAACGGCGCCTTTGAAACGACCTGAGATCTACGTAGAACCGAAGCCCCAGACTTGTCCCCGTGACAGCAAGACTGTAGGTATTATGCCGCAGGTGACAAGGCGCAGCCACAGCGAGTCGGGAGCAAACGACTGCATTCCTTCTGGTCGGTGGGTTTGACAAGAACAGGCCGTAAGGGAATGAATGTTTGCCTTTTCCGTTTGGCTGGCATGGCCGAAGCGTGAGCCCCCCCAGCAAAACAGTTTGCCTTAGCCGTAGATAAACGACTGACCAGTCACCACTTGGCCAGCACATCCACATTCAGAATACCGAGATCAGTGAACACCGGGAGGATTATCAACACGAGACGGCAACACGCAACCGTCGCGCCTGCTGCCCGAGCTACCTCCCCGTTGATTTCTTATCACGTACCTTCCCGTTTCCCGAGTCGCCACATGGCCCGTACCGTCCGTCCCGTCCGCATCTCCCCGTAACGGCAGCAGCATTCCTGCCTCAGGCCCCGAACACCGTGCCTGCCTCCTATCCAGGCCCTCTTGCCTCTCACCTCTTATCTCTCGCCCCCAGCCGCCCTCTCTCTGCTCCTACCATCTACCATCTACCTACCATCTCCTGCTTCCCATCTCCATTCACCGTCTCCCATCTCCCATCTACCCATCTCCCGCGCCAACATCACCCACTACATCGTCACATCGTCTTTTCCAAATTTCAATCTCCGATCTGGTCAAGGAACTTTCTCAATTTCATCTCTCTCATACAGTACGTAGCACCTATCCCAGTTCCGGTCGCGTTTTCCAACTATCTCTCGCTAACTATAAATCAGCCCTTCGCGCTCTGATATGATAGCTACCATCGACAAATTGGCACACAACCATCTACATCGTCTTCCTACTCCCGTAACGCCAACCCCCCGCAGACCAAACTCACCAACACCTACAGCACCAGTCGCACCGATCCCTCGCCTACCTACCTACCATCCCAACAGGCCTCGATCGAGTATGAGTCGGCACATGATGCCACCGTTGGGCATGAAGCCCGACTGGGCCGATTGGGACGATCTTGCCGTCCGCCTCTCTTCGCTACCAAAGGTGACTACCATACGTGACCTGACCGGTTATTTTAGACACCATGGCAGGATAGTGTTCATCGAGATCTTAGAGCCCAAGAGGGCTTCTGTAACTGCCCTAATAAGATTCTCGCCACCGCCTTCCACCCCGTTTTGGCAGGATCCAATGACCATTAGGATCAGTGGTCGTAACTACAGGATATCCGCCAAGCTGCTGCCGCACAGAGACCCTGACAAGATCACCACCCCGGAGGGAAACACGTATCCCGCCCAGCTCCGCATTCGACCCTCCCGCCTACAATTCGGACTGCTGTCCCAGCCCGATCAATTCATGGCAATGAGAACCGTAGACAGCGCGCTCGGCAGAGAATCCTCCTTCGTCGTTGACTTGAAGGCCCGCAGGGTTGACATCATATTTACTTGCTACATCGAAGACCCCCGCCGTGCCGACCCCAAGGTCAAACACGACTCGGTCATCGGGGCAAAAGAGGGATTTGCCGTCTATAAAGCACGTATCTTCTTTCCGCATCTCCAAAAGCTCGCGGTCCTCGACGAGGGCGAGTCCTTCTCCGTGTTGATGCCATTGGAAAGCCCGCCGATCCTCTTTAAAAGGGGCGACTACCAGCGATCCTTTGCCGAGGGGAAGAGCTCCTGGAGCGAGCTGGATTTGTGGAACCGAGCTGTAGGCGTTGTCTACGACACGTCGTGGTTCAAAGATGCGCCCATTTCCCTTCGGGGAGACCATCATTTCGTCGATATCGGGAGATGTACGACGTATAAAATCACTTTCCTGAAGTCTGACGCCAACGCCGTATGGGACACAATGAAAAAGGCGTTACAGGATTTCAACATCTCGATAGGGGATCTAGCAGCTGACAGCTTACATACGGTTCCAGCGGTCAAATCAAACTTCTGGGAAATCGTGGAGCCGGCGGAAACGGCCAATCTTGCACTGCTCGCCGCAATGGAGGTGCATCTCCCATTCGACGTGGGATATCAACTGAGGGTCTGTATATCACAGGGATATCTCGACGTGACTAACCTCGACCTCGAATTCCTGCGCAGACTTAGCGACCTCTCGAGCGCACGCAAGAGAACCAGGAACCGTGCGCTAGACTTATTAACTTACGTTGCCGAGTCTGACGGGCCAAACGCGGGAGATAGCACCAACCTATATCCCAAGAGATTCTATGATCCGCGGGCCCTTTTTACGGATAGGACGGCCACAAGTTACTACTTAGAGCTTGGAACACCACTTCACTGCACTTGGGTTCGGAAGGTGGTTATCACCCCCTCCACCATGTATCTGAGTACAGCAAACCCGGAACCTTCAAATCGCGTTCTACGCCAATATGCTGCCTATGCCGACCGCTTCTTGCGAGTTCAATTCACCGATGAGCTTGTCAAGGGTAGGATCTTCTCGTCACCCAATAGCACGCAGCAGGATGCCCTATTCAACAGAGTATACCGCACCTTGACCAATGGTATTGATATAGCTGATCGTCACTTCGAGTTTCTCGCTTTCGGAAATTCCCAATTTCGAGAGAACGGAGCCTATTTCTTCGCACCGACTGAGTACTTAACGTGCGATCATATTCGGGAGTGGATGGGCAACGTGGCACATATCCGGGTCGTAGCCAAGTATGCGGCCAGGTTGGGCCAATGCTTTTCTACCACCAGAGCATTAACAGATAGTCCCATTAGCAAGCGCGTCGAAGAAATTGACGACATTATTCGGAATAACTGGTGCTTTACTGATGGCGTCGGAAAGATCTCGCCCACGTTGGCCGAATATTTCGCTAGACCGCTCCAATTGACGGGAAAGATAGTGCCGTCGGCGTTTCAATTTCGGCTTGGTGGCAGCAAGGGTTTGCTAGTTATCTGGCCCGACTTGACCTTCAACAAAGTCAGCCTGCGGCCGTCCCAAAAGAAATTCACGGCTCAATCGACACATCTGGAGATCATCAAGCCATCTCGTTATTCTGTTGCCACATTGAATAGACAAACAATCACGATCCTCAGTTGCCTGGGTGTTCCTGACGATGTCTTCCTGGAACTCCAGCGGAGACAAATGCTGGACTACAGTGAAGCCATGGTTGATTCCACAACAGCAATGCGCCTCCTGAGCAGGTTCGTTGATCAGAATGGCATCACGACCACGGTGGCTCAGATGATCAAAGACGGTTTCATGGAGGCCAAAGAGCCCTTTTTCATGTGTATTCTCCAAGTGTGGCGTGCGTGGTCATTGCGGCTGCTTCGCGAAAAAGCCCGCATCGTGGTCGAGCAGGGTGCTTTCGTGTTTGGTTGTGTCGACGAGACCTGCACACTTCGCGGCTATTATGAGCCGAAAGGGTCGGCATCTGGCAGCGGTTCGAAAGGGGACTTTCCACAGATTTTTATTCAGGTGCCCAGGCCGGGGCTTCCGCCGGATGACCCGAATAGTTACATGGTAGTTACAGGACTCTGCGTCGTGGGGCGCAATCCATCCCTACACCTGGGCGACATGCGTGTCGTGGAGGCCGTGGACGTGCCCGCGCTCCATCACTTGCGTGATGTGGTGGTGTTTCCAGCCACTGGTGACCGTGATATCCCGTCGATGTGTTCGGGCGGTGACCTTGACGGCGATGATTTTTTCGTAATCTGGGACCGCAATCTCATTCCGCCGGAGCAAAACCACCCGCCCATGATTCATAAGCCAGAGAAACCCGTGGAGCTCGAACGAGACGTACAGCCGAGTGATCTTATCGCCTTTTTCGTCACCTACATGAAGAATGATACCCTCAGCACCATCGCCCACGCGCATCTAGCTCAGGCGGATCTACTCGAGGGAGGGCCGAGAAACTCGGTCTGTGTGGAGCTGGCCCGCCTGCACTCCAATGCTGTCGACTATCCCAAGTCCGGCCAGCCGGCACATCTCAAGGCGTCATTACGCCCCAGACTATATCCGCACTTCATGGAGAAGCCAGGAAAATCGTATCACTCCAGAAAGGTACTCGGGCAGCTTTACGACGTGGTCACGAAGGTCGAGTTCCATCCCAGCTACAGCGGCATATTTGACGAGCGCATCATTCGGCGATTCGCATTGACGGATGAAACGTTGAGGAGGGCTAGGATCATTAAGAGACAGCATGACAGGGCACTCCGGCAGATCATGAACCAACGTGAGATCGGCACTGAGTTCGAGGTGTGGAGCACATTTGTCCTGAAAAAGCCACGCGCGGGCTCGGACTATCAGATGCAAGAGATGATGGGCCCGATCATAGCGAGTCATCGTGACCGCTTCCGGAGCGCGTGCATCCGGGCGGCGGGGTCCCACGAGCCCGAGGTGCTGTATCCTTTTATTGCGGCAACGTATCTTGTCACGTGGGAAGCAGTTCAAGTGAGGATTCGCGAGAGGAGAGACGAGTCAATGCCGTTGATCAGCTTCCCGTGGATCTTCGAGCAAGAACTCGGCCGCATAGCCAATATGCCGCAAGAATACCAGGTGGATCGGATTCCCGAAATATCAGCAGGCGCTTGGAGTGGAGAGGGGGAGGATGAAGCTGAGTATGAGAAACTGCTCGGCCTGGGTGAGTTTGAGCCCAAGCCGGCGGCTTCAGACGAGGAAGAGCCGAGCGACGGGGGCATTCACATGGAGGCTACATCTCAAGGTCTACAAGAGCATATGGTACCGGCGAGGGTTGAGACGGGTACGGAAGGGGAGAAGTGTTCGGGTGAGGAGCCGAGCATCGTGGAAGACGTCTCGGATACACGCCAGCCCCAAGAGGAGTATGTTACGCTGGAGGAGGATGAGACGAGTAGTATGGATGAGCTGACGAGAATGTTGGCTGACTCATCACTCTGAAGAGTGGATTGTGGGGCCTCGGACATTGCGCAACAGCGCCATCCCTCAGCCATGCCCGTGGAGACCGGCAAGCTTTAGCCGGACTTACGAGATGCAAATCATGTTCAATGAATGTAAATTCCTAGTTGGCAGGGCAGGTATTGCGTAGCTACGTTCTGGCGGCCTTGTTGTTGCTATTGTGTGCCAAGTTTTGTGCGTCAAGATTTCAGGGAGATAGTAAGTTACGGACTGGACTGTGTGGAAGTAGTGTACTTTTATTATTGAGCGCTCTTTTACCTTACCTTAGGTACCTAACTAATCGCTATACCATTGCTACAGGCACCTAAGTACCCTGCTACAGTGGCTACAGGCCCCTATCCAGCCCTAGCTGGTACCCATGACCAGCCCCTATAAGCCCGAAGACAGCGCCTACGATATCGACCTATCTATCAGCTCAAAGGCGGGGAACTGACGAGGGGTAAGGCAATAGGCGGAAGAGGGTTTCTCCTGTAGCGAATCTTGTGCAAAAAGTCTTGGCGGCGCACATCCAATTTTCTGCCAACCAACCCCAACTCGCCTTGGACAACGACGACGACAACGACCGCCACGACGAGATCCTCGAGGTAAGCCGCTAGCCCCGTCTCTCTTCTCCTAGCAAGCATCGTCTTCTGTTTGATGCTTTGATTGCGTTTCTACGATGCCCCGGCCTCTGTTGCATCGCAGACATCCAAAGGGTCCTCCAGACGTGCCGCTACCAGTGAACCTCGACTTACGCTCAAGTCTTGCCTCCATCTAGAACCCCGACGTCCACTCGCCTCTCTTACCAGCCCGCTACATCGCATTCCGCTTCATCCAACATGGCCGACGTCCAGGCGCTTCTTAAGAAGAAGTTTGGCGGTGCTGCTCCCGCCCGAACCGGTATGTCCGCCGTGCTTAGGCCGAGCATGAATCGCACTGCTGATCAATTGCGCTCGTCGGTGCGCCACAGGTGGAAAGGGTACGCCCCGGCACAAGCAGAAGCGCAATGTCCAGCGCAGCGCCAACGACGACAAGAAGCTGCAGACCACCCTCAAGAAGCTCAACACCCAGCCCATCCAGGCCATTGAGGAGGTCAACATGTTCAAGAGCGACGGCAACGTCATCCACTTCTCTGCCCCCAAAGGTAAGCCGAGCCTCGCCGGGCTTCCGGTCACGCCCCTCTGCCCCTCTGCCTCTCTGCCATTGCTAATGTCATCCCTCCTCTTGTTTTGATGTGTAGTGCACGCCGCCGTTCCCTCCAACACCTTCGCCATTTACGGTGCTGGCGAAGACAAGGAGCTGACCGAGCTCGTACCCGGCATCCTCAACCAGCTCGGCCCCGACTCCCTAGCTTCCCTCCGCAAGCTAGCCGAGAGCTACCAGAGCATGACCAAGGACAGCAAGGATGCCGATGACGACGAGATCCCCGACCTCGTCGCCGGTGAGAACTTCGAGAGCAAGGTCGAATAAGACACTCTCTACGATGACAGAGCCGCCCGCGCAACATGGAACGACCTCCCCACCGAAACGATGTTACGAGAATATGGCATCGCATCGTGATTCACTCGGAATGGAAAAAGCAAGGATACTGGGAAGACATCTAATGTGCATTTGGTCTTGGTCTTGAGAGCCGATCGAGGGACGCGGAATCCCATCCCTCTCTCTATCTGCTCGCGGGGAAAAAAATGAGGGTTAAGAGGGAGTTTAGGTAGCCTGTTCTGGCATTTCACGGGGATGGTTTTTTATTCCCGCCCCCCCCCTTTTTCATCGTCTTAGTAACTGTCGTTGTCTTCGTTCGGGT
The DNA here is from genome assembly GCA_022385655.1 of Xylaria intraflava. NCBI lineage: Eukaryota > Fungi > Ascomycota > Sordariomycetes > Xylariales > Xylariaceae > Xylaria > Xylaria intraflava. The sequence continues at coordinate 19,454 of MU279875.1, read as the reverse complement.
AGTTGGACTCGATGGTCGGTCGCTGTCCCCGGGAAGTCTGCCGTTTAGGGCCGTCGGTAGGCACCTAGCACCGTCACCCATCGTGATAGCAGGAATGCACAAGAAGGACTCGGCCGTTTTGTGAAGTAGGTAGCTTTTTCCATGGAAGCAGCCCTGCCGACCAAAATCTGATCGGGCGTGGCCATAAGGGGTCGGTGCCACTGCTTGCACAATGAAAAATTAAAAAAAAACAAACCAAACAGTTCCCGAAAATCTCGGACTCCTTGTTCTGTGCTGCTCTACCTAATTGCTATCAAGGTATTGGTGCCGGCAAACGGAGTGTGAGTAAAGGTAAGTGATAGGTAGTCAGTGATCTGATTTGGGGTAAGTACAAGTATTAGATCGACCTCATTCCTTATTACCAGGTTCAGATGTCTATCCCATTTTTATTTCTATCTAGGGGATAATATGTTTGTCTTCTGCAAGACTGACCGGTAATTTAGGGGGCGACACTCACGTATAACCCCCTATCGATGTTCTTGAGTAGCTAGAATGACCCAATAGATAATATCTAGTAGGATGACGATGTCAACAGGATGATCCCATGCCAATTCCACCTACTCAAAGCCCGAAATCCTCGTCCCCTGAATTCCGCACCCACCCCTTCAACGCCAGCCGTCTCGCCCGCGCCTTCACGCGCCGCCGGGGCGCCAGGAGGTCCGCGTCCTTGACGGCGCCGTACGTCGAGACCGAGAGGGCGTTTCGGATTTCCGCCGCGTTGTCTAGCGACGTCGCGGCCGAGAGGGCGACTGCCCAGGTTTGGCGGCGGCACGCGAAGCTCGCGCCGCGCGGGGTGGCTGGGACGGCGGGCTTTTGGCCCCTGAGGATCCCGTTTTGGGTTGTCTCGGTGTGGGCTGGTGTTTTGGCTGTTGAGAGGGGGCTGGGGGTTATCTTTTTGGATGGGGGTTTGGGTGAGGATGACGATGACGATGATGATGACGACGATGGGGATGGTGAAGAGAGTGGGACTGAGAGTGAGATTGGTGTTTGGGCTTGAGGGGAAGCGAGAGATTCTGTGCCGGCGGTCATCCGTCGCGAGAATCTGAATTCTAGCTCTGTGGTCTGCACTTTGAAGGGTCTGAATACGTATCCTGCCTCCTCCCTGCTTCCAACTAGTGGCGCCATGCGTGCTATGGTCTTGTCCTCGCTTTCGGACCCTGGTTCGCCTGAGAATGCGCGTGTACAAGCCACCGCGCTGTATTGTGACGTCGGCAGGATGAGCGTTGCAATGTATGCGTGCTCTGGACTCACAAGGAGGGATGAGAGGGACGAGAGGAGAGACGTCACTTGGTGAAGGGCCAGCTTGTCCGAGCATGACTTTGACAGAGTTGGCGGTGCGTCCGGCCGCGCGGGCTTGCGGCGGATTATGCCTAGTTTGGAGAAGTAGGCTCGACCTGGGAGGACCTCTTGAGTCTCTTGGGCCCCTGGGGTTTCTGGGATGGGGGTTGCCCATGGTGTTGCGTCTGATTGGGATGCCACTTGATATCTGAGGTTAGCTGGTCGCTTGTTGTTGCTGTTGTTTATGCTAGTTATCGAGCGAGGTTTAATGTGTGGCATGTATGGCTTAGACATTTCCAGTTGGTATATTCTTTGCTCGAGCAGAGAAGTGCAGTTTACGCAGAACATGACCGTGGCAGGATGCCGGAATATGAGATTGCTTACTGGTGAGTTCCATACTTGCGTCCCCGCCTGTGAATGTGTGAGCAATTGGCTGCAACATAAATAAGACGTTGTATTTACGACTTACAGGGTGCTTCAGAGCAGTATATATGTAGCAATACGTCTTCCCTCCACGTGAATGGCTGACCATGCCAGTAAACGCCATCACTACCATCATCGTCATCATCAACCGTAGCGGTCCTGTTCGTGGCCATCTCAGCACTACTCCGCCACCGTATAAACTCAGACAAGCTCTTGGACCCATTCGCTAGGGTTTGACATTCGTCTAACACGAAGCGGTTGAAAGCTCGGATGGCGAGTGTTTCGGCGTGCCAGTCATGGAGGACGTTGCCTTGGGCTCGACTGAGCTTGGAAACCGGGAGGCATTTCATGCCTGTTCTGTGAATCCTTACAGTTAGGACATTGCACAAGTGAGTCTTATATGTCTTTGGGTAGACAGACATACGCAAGGGATAGGCATGTCACTTTGCCATCTTTTCCTATCATTGGGATTAGCTATGTTGGAATGTCGTGGGAGATCATTATGCTAGATTAGAATAACTATAAGATAAAGCTGCCCAAATATCGAAGTTCCTTGTGTGAGTGGAGGATAAATGAGGAAGAAGTGAGATAGACAAATACCTTCAGCAACGATGGCGCTCAGGGGCACCCATTCATGGAGGCCATTGTCACGAATGACGGGCTTGCGCTTAGCCGGTAGCTTGTCGAATTCTTGATGCACCAGAGATGCTATGAGATCTGGGGTGACGGTCATGTCATTGGAAGCATAGCCAAGGTGAGACTGCTCGTTTTTCTCGTGACCGCAGTTACATCGACGAGGCCATGGACGAGAGACTATCAGTTCAGATTCGCTCCAACGTGAAGCTCTTAGATGTAGGTAGAGTGTGAGTATGCGACAATCGGGGGTATGTGCAGAGCGGGTCGACTCAGCCACAGACAGCGCAAGCCACAGACTCGATAGCGAGCAAGGACGGACCCTAACGAGGCGGGGCTGAGGCGGGCAGTAATTTTTCGGGCTTAGTCATTCTAACCCACAATTGCGCGCGCACGTTTGCACTTTTCGAAATTCAACCAACGCCGCTTTGAGCCGCCTCCTTGAATCCCATACACCACGCTCTACTAACCATCACAGCCGACCTAGGTTCTCATCACCACAAACCGCCACAATGAGAACTTACGACGACAGTTTCTCTGGCCAGAGAATCTACCCCGGAAAGGTACAGATACACTCGTGCAATTACCCATATCCCATTGCCCACCCGTCTAGCCGCCGTCATAATCGATCGCATCGGGCGCCTTCGTCGGGAGCCGGAACAGTGTCGGAACGAGGGAGAGAGAGAAAGAAAGGGAGACATACAAGATGGAATGGTGTCCGATTGGCATGATGGGAGAAGCGACCGACTACGACGATGAAGATGCCCGATGTGCTAACGTTATGACCACGGCTGGGACCCGTACTGTTTTCCGTTGTATGCGTGGAACAATTGCTGATGGGAATTTGATTCTATAGGGTAAGATCTACGTCAGAGGCGACAGCAAGGTCTTCCGATTCCAGAACAGCAAGTCAGAGTCGCTGTTCCTGCAGCGCAAGAACCCCCGCCGCATCTCGTGGACCGTCCTCTTCCGACGCCAACACCGCAAGGGTATCACTGAGGTACGACATCACCCATCTTTCCGTTTCTTGCTCGATCGCAAGGGTCCTAAAGACCTTATCTTTTTCTCTTGCTATACATCGCGAGTGGCGCATCAATGCCATAGAGATAGCATTGGCCGTATAGATCTACGGACACAGCAGTTACTAACAGCCCACTACAGGAAGCCGCCAAGAAGCGAACCCGCCGCACCGTCAAGTCCCAGCGAGCCATCGTCGGTGCTTCGCTCGACGTAATCAAGGAGAAGCGATCCATCAGACCCGAGGTCCGCTCAGCAGCCCGTCTACAGGCCATCAAGGAGAGCAAGGAGAAGAAGGCCGAGGCTCAGGCCGCCAAGAAGTCCGAGAAGGCCAAGAGCGCCGCCACCGCCGCCAAGGGCCAGACGCAACGCATCGTTGGCAAGCAGGGTGCCCGGGGCTCGCAGCCCAAGGTCCAGGCCAAGTCCCGATAAGAAGACAGATGCGTGCGTTCTTTTGACATAGCATTTGGCGGACGGGAATGGCCGGGGAGGCGAGAGACGGAGAGATGTGCGTGATTGATCAGTGGATGACAGGCATTGCTGGGTGGGATGGACATTCTACAATGTGTCTGGCGGCGTCTTGGGTGGGATATTAAACCTCGACTTTGTCATTTCGACTAACGAATCAACCAAAACATTAACCACATCTCTCGGTTTGGGGGGAATCTGCATGATGCTCTCTCACGGCTACGAGAGAACTCTCCCCTGGTAGCTCATAAATGCCAGCCTTGTTCCATGACCTGTCCGATTCCGATTGATGCCGGCCCCGGTGCGTGATTGGGAAATAGGGCGTGGCTTCACGACCCTCTTTCCGCCGGGGGGAAGATAGCAACTTGCATTCGCCGGATACTACCGGATACAACCCGTCTCTGTACTTGTGCTCAGAGTGAAGATGTAGAATGGCCGCGAAGAGACACTGCGCTACGTACAGGTAGGTCGTCCCTAGCCTGTAGCAAATTGCAAATTCATTCGCATCCCCTATATAATCTCCTGTGTCCCGGGCGGGCGGACGGACGGACTACAGCGTGATTCAGGGGTACGTAAGTGAGGGAGGGAGTAGAAGATGAATCTAAAATTTCTTTATTTTGTCTAACTCTCTAGCAAGTAGTATGACCCTATCCCACAGGACAAACGCTCAAGTCGCCCCGGCAGACCCAAAGTTCTACGTAGACGAAGAACGCTCACAGCTTGGCGAGGACGGCATCGACACCGGAGACGGTGACTTCGCGGCCGGGCTCCTTCTCGGCGTAGACGACCTTGCCGTGGTCGACGATGATGGCGTAGCGGGCGGTGCGGGGGCCGAGGGTCCAGCCGATGGTCTTGCTGAACTCGGCCTCGCCGTCCGACATGAAGAGCTGGTAGAGCGATTGAGATTAGCTTTGATGTTTCTCGTCCTTCTACTTTTACTCTACTTTCTTCCTTCTCTCTTCCATTCCATATGGCAATATGTACTCGAGGGTTAAAGAAAAAGATTCTTACAAGCGAGTCATCCTTGACGCCGTTTGCCTTGGCCCAGGCAGACATGACGAAGGCGTCGTTGTAGGCGATGCAGATGACCTGGTCGACGCCCTTGGCCTTGACGTCGCGCAGCTTGGCCAGGTAGCCGGTGATGTGGGTGTTCTGGCAGGTCGGGGTGAAGGCGCCGGGCACGGCGACGATGACGACCTTCTTGTTCTTGAATTCTATTCATGTGTTGTCGTTTTGTTAGTGGCGGCACTTTCGGGTTGACCGGGAAGGCCGACGTACCCTCACTGGCCTTGAAGGCGATGGGCACGCCGCAGGCTAAGACATCGCTGGTCTCGGGCGCGGGCTTGACGTAGGTGAACTTCACGTCCTCGGGGAAGGCATCTCCGGCTTTAAGGGCAGACATGATTGCTGGCGTTGCTATTTTCGTGAAGGGTCAGCGGATGTGCGCGGATTCTTGTTAGACAACCTTTGGTTCACTCACTAATGGGAATAGTAGACGGGATTGGTGATGGAGACGGAGACGGAGATGGATAGCAGTGAGAGAATGAACAAGACAAAGGTAGTTGATGGGGAATGAATCGAAGGTGGGATGTTCTATCGCAGCAGCTACAGTGGGGTTGGCGAAGACATCATGGCGCGGGGTAATAAGTTCATTTTCATTTTCATTTTCATTTCTATTTTCATCTCATTTTCTCGTATCTCATCGCCAGAAGGGTCCTCATAACCGTCCGCACTTGATCCGCACGCGGTACCTTCCTACCTTTTTATGGCGGCTATCAGGCATAGAGGCATATTCGACATTCGAATTACCGAGTCAGTTCCGGCCCGTCGAAGCTGAGAGGATTATATCGGGCAGAGCCGAGGCTTGTCATAACCACCTACCCAAGGTAGCCGGCTGGGTCCGCTTAGCAGAGCTCAAAGTGCTTTCAGATTCCTGAAGTTGAATAGTGCCGACAAAGGGCCCATAGTTTCCATCTCGTCAATTCTCATTGTCTCTACGCGGTAATTCCGGTATAAGCTACGGGACATGGCTCGGGTAATTCTCTAGGTAGACTCATAAGGCGAGAATTGGTCAAGTCACAATTCCATATAGCAAATTCCAAATACCGAATCTCCAAAACAGCTCTACCCTGTTGTTCTACCGATAGCCCGTCCGACGCGCCGGACCCCGCGCAAACGCCGACGGTCTTGGACTAGGGATCGCGGATTGCCAGCCGAGCTTCGGAGTCGTGAACGAATCGTCCTGTCATTCCGCGCCAGTCCAATCCGCTAACGTGCCCAAATGATTAATTGATTACCTGACCTGCCATACGCTATATAGTATACACACCGTCCGGCACCGTGTCTACGGTGTTTGGTCAGGCCTTGCGGGGGAGTGGTTATTAGTCGATGACATTTATAAGCCCGAACAAACGCCGTATACCAGACCTTGACCTTGCCTGCCGCCCGCTGCCTCCGGGAGACGCCGCGAGATAATACTGACGACACGAATGTGGAATCATCGCATACCGTCTCTACTAGTGCTGACGACACGGAGAGCCACGTCCAGCCGTAAGTAGTCCCCGATATTGCTACCGGAACACTTTTATACCCATACTCAGTATATTGCGCACCACGAATGCGATCCTCGAATCATCGAAGACCTGACTCTCTAGGTAGATTTGCCACTTCGTATATGTGGTCGGCTGCCTGAACGAAATTCATCCGTATTGATATCGAGATCACCGAGAAGTCCAATCGCAACCATGGCCGCCGAAGAGAGCAAACCCCCCTTCCCGCCTTTCACGGCCGAAACCGCCAAGATCAAAGTCAAGGCCGCACAAGCGGCATGGAACACGAAGTAGGCACCCCCGAGTTCACCCTCGTGTGGTTCCACCCCCTTCATTTCACCAACAAGATTGTTAACTCAACACTTCCCCCCGAATCAGAAACCCGTCCAAAATAAAGCTGGCCTACACCCCGGACTCGATCTGGCGCAACAGAGACACATTCCTCCAAGGCCGGGCCGAGATCGAGGTCTTCCTCACGAAGAAATGGGAGCGCGAGCAGGGCTACCGTCTGCGCAAGGAGCTGTTCGCCTTCACCGACAACAAGATCGCCGTGCAGTTCTGGTACGAGTGGCACGACCACAACGGCCAGTGGTGGCGCACCTACGGCCTTGAGGACTGGACCTTCGATGCGCAGGGCCTCATGCGGAAGAGGCAGATGAGCGGCAACGATGTGGCCATCAAGGACGCGGACCGCTGGTTCCGGGACGGCGTTGACGTCGATTCGGTCGACATCTCGGAGGCGCACTGGTGAGCGCCTGTACGGTTTCCCCGTCCCACGCTCCGGTCAGGGGTCTGGCCGTTTTGCTTCTCGTGAGGAGAACTCGGCTTCTACTCATCAGTAGTATGTATTTATAAGAGTATTATATGCCAGTACTCTGGAATTTTATGGCTTGAGTGAAGTTGAGGAATGTTTGATCGATGACGTGTTTATACGGTCGTTGAATGAATGCGCCGGGTGTGTAAACACAAGGCATTCCACAGCCCTACATCACAACAACACAAAAACATTCCACGTTAGCTACTTTGACAAGATGTATAACCGACTGAACCCGTGCCAACAACGCTTGAGTAGACCGTCGCTTCGTAGGCTGGGACTAAGTCGTGCCATATCTGGTCTTCAGCGTGAAGGGAAAAGAAATGGGGAAAATGACGAGCTACGAGATCGACACATGGGTATGCTGCAGGATTAGACGGATTCTTCCGTTTGGGCGGAAACATCCGTCAGCCGCCCGGCTGCTCGACCGGAACAAGGACATGCTCAGAAGATCAGCTCATCACAGCTTCATCCGCCGGGCCATCCGCAGTTATGTGAATATCAAGTCAACGTACGTTGAAGTGATCGCATAGAATGCTAGCCAGAACAAAAACTCCGCCGCGGCTCATCTCCTACAGCATCCACTACATCACGGTCGCCCATGCACCAAGTCAGGGCTACTTCAACAAGCCTCAACCCCCCCCAGCCTTTGACCATCACCTTATTCACAGGGTCGAAGAAGATGTTCACGCCGTCGAAGTCTAGAACCGGCGACTTTCTCACTCGAAGGTAGCCTTGTTCGTCAAAGCATCCTTGCCCAATGCGAAGCTTTTTGTCCGATGCCGGGAAGACCGTTACGGAGATAACTCGGTGACCAGAATACGCCTGCTTTTGCAGTCCGTTGTGATAATAATTGTATGTCCGGTTATTCCCATCGGCCAGCATGTGGTGGAACAGTTATTGTTCTGAGTCGTTCACCCCCGGCCTCTCTCGTTGTTTGTCCCAAGCCGGTATCGCCTACTTCACGATGTACTTTGACCCCATGAGTTGCTCCGCCGTCAACGACTCGGCAGGTTCAAACACCGTCATGGCACGCAGAAGTTCCTCCAAAGCCCGCATCTCGTTCCTTTTCAAATCCCACTGACACGTTTTAAGCGCGTCGCCGCGTCCCATGTCCAGGCGGTAACGCTCATAGAGCTCGTTAGGGCTGAGGTGGTTCAGATCTGTGCCACAAAGAAGGATATTCCACAAGACTGGGATCGCTGAACAGAACATGGATAGTTAGGGGGGCTTGAACATGCCGCCATGACGCGCTCCACGCGAGTGCAAGTAGGATACACCCATAATGAGCTGGGAGGCGATAGATCTTAGAGTCTCGCCGGGAAACATGAAGTTTATCGTGTCCTCTTTAAACAAAGGTATGTTGCGGCCGGCCGACTCTTGCACGAGGCAAGCGTGATATCCGTTGAAACCATCAATGGAAAATCGCCAAGCAGGTGTGGAATGAACTGCCATCCTGGGTGTGATGGGTCACCATCGCTGCAGAGCATCCGGAGAAGAGTTCCCTTGATGCTTTCTAGAGATTCCTTGGCAACATGAATCTTCAACGAGACATAGCGTTGCAGGTAATTGTCGCGAGGCAGTAAGATTATCGAGTAACCAGCGAACCCGAACTTATGGACAACTTCATATCGGCCATGGTGAAAAGTGTCCCCGATCTTGGTAGGATAGCCATCAATTGTGTACCCTTTGAAGTCTTCTAGGTCGATTTCAGGAACTTCGTAAGGATTAGCTTTAGTTACCAGACCAGGCACAGGCTAAAAGCGGCGTGGTTCAGCTTGGCATATTGCACATGGTTCAATAACAAATTGGTGTTGACAGAGGGAGAAAGACTCATGGACGGATGTATTCAATCGGTGTGCGTACCAGTAGCTAACACAAGTACCTGAGGTACCGGACCCCTCGGCGTCATAGCTTAGTAAGCAGCCCGATAAGCCCCTGAACGGTCAATCGGCCGCTGTAGACTCAAGTGGCTCGGCCTCAGCGCACCCCGCCAGATAACCTCTCAGGCCGTTGATTCATCGCTTACATAGAAACTCTACGAGTCCACCGAGCGTCGACTCCGTCAGCTTATCGCATCTTCCTCTCGCAAGCTGCCCAGACATGTCGCATTTGTTTTGATTCCCTCTGCTTTCGCTCACCATCCCAATGAGAATTGTATCCCAGTACGTCCGTACGTCCATCCGAATCTCCCCATACCATGTCCCATCATCCGGCACAATCCCATCCTGCCGACGACAGCGCCATCGCCGGCGGTGATGCCGACTATCGCGAGATCCACCCCCGGCCGCGAACCATGACGAGCACCGCCGAAATCGACAGCGCCATATCGCATCCCGGCTCCGTGCGCATCAACGTCCAGGGCGCCTTTATCGTCGATGGCACCGAACAACCCACCACACCCGCCAATGGCTACAGTCCCAGCGTCAATGCCACCACCAACGGCAGCTACCACGAGGGCAAGGACATCAGATTACCGAATCATACCGCCGTCGTCAGCCATATAGCCGTCGATGTGGGTTTGTGCCGTACCCCAGTTTCTTTTGCTGATTGAATAGCCGCTGACATGCCCCCTGTCGCACCTCGTAGATCGGTGGTTCTCTAGCCAAGCTCGTCTATTTCTCCCGTGAAGCCCACTCGACCGAACCTGGCGGCAGACTCAATTTTCATTCCTTCGAGACGGATCGCATCGACGACTGTATCGAGTTCATGCGACACCTCAGAGACAAGCAGCTGGCTCTCAACGGCTCTAAGCCGAATGATCTGTGTATCATGGCCACCGGAGGTGGCGCCTTTAAATACCATGATAGGATTAAGGATGCCCTGGGTGTGGATGTGCTGCGCGAAGACGAGATGACTTGTCTGATAATAGGTACGCGCTGAGACCCCCCTTTTCAAGCAGATGGCGACGCAGATGGCGACGCAGATGGCGATGCAGATGGCACTAACGGCCGCGTATCAACGAACAGGCCTCGATTTCTTCATTACCGAGATACCCCGCGAGGTTTTTACATATTCCGAGACCCAGCCCATGGAGTTCGTAGAGCCCGAGACCGACATCTATCCTTACATGCTTGTCAACATCGGGTCGGGCGTCAGCATACTGAAAGTGTCGGGGCCAAGAAAGTATGAGCGCGTAGGTGGTACTTCGCTGGGCGGAGGCACCCTATGGGGTTTGCTGTCTCTCCTCACACCCGCCGAGAGTTTTGACGATATGCTCGAAATGGCCGCGCAAGGCGACAACGCCAAGGTCGACATGCTGGTGGGAGACATCTACGGCACCGACTACAACAAGATTGGGCTCAAGAGCACCGCCATTGCGAGCTCTTTCGGCAAGGTCTTCCGAATGAAGCGAGAAGCGGAAAACGAGGCCGAAGACAATGGTAACATTGCGCATGACGACCCTTACCGCGACTCAAACACGGCGACCGCTGCATCATCTTCACACCCCAAGGCCACGCGCGCCGACGCGCTCTCGCGATTCTCTTCATCCGACATCTCACGCTCCCTCCTATATGCTATTAGTAACAACATAGGGCAGATCGCCTACCTACACTCCCATATCCACGAGCTGTCTCACATCTACTTCGGCGGCTCCTTCATCCGCGGCCACCCGCAAACCATGAATACGCTAAGCTACGCCATCCGGTTCTGGAGCAAAGGCCAGAAACAGGCCTATTTCCTGCGCCACGAGGGCTACCTCGGCGCCGTCGGCGCATTCCTCAAGCGGCAGCCCCGGAATTGGGGGCGTCGGGGCAGCTTCGAGGGGGACGGCGCCGCCCTCGAGGATCGTCTCCGGGAGCGGAGCGGGCCGGACGGCGGCGGCGGCCAAGAGGCCCTCCTGTAACGCACGCCGGAAAAAGCCGGTCTCGGCCCCCCCGGGCATCGGTTCACCGGCGTGTTTATCTCATGTTTCATTTTGTTTTTTTATTACCCCTGCTGTAATATATGTTTGGCATAGCAGGCGCCGTACAGCGTTGTTGCGAGATATGACATCCTGCATATTACGACTATACCCGCAGCTAGATGGGCTATGTACCTCCTAGGTAATCAGTCGGCTCTGTGCGCATTCACGAGGGGAGGGGGGATTGGAAGGGGGGAAAGGGGGGAAGGGGAGGCGTTCATTCTGGCTCTGGGTACGTTGAAAAAGTTACAAAATCAAAATCAAATCAATACCCATAGATATAGACAGACATATATTCTGGACATGAATTGATTTCGTCGTTCGACATGGACATTTGTGTCTAAATTACACCTCCCTACCTATCTACTTGCCTTACCCAGATAGCTACGGCGGGTCGAGGGGCTTTCCACAGATTGGTCCCTGGGCTTGGTTTGAGAGGGGACCAACCAACGACAGGCCCGCCCGAGGACCCCAGACCAGCAATGAATCGCCATGTTTACTCATCTCGGGAGCGTGCAGTGCGTGGCCCAAGACCGGTGTCCGCATGGGCGACCAACACCTACCCATCAGAGGCAAGCTATCGAAGGAAGCGGCGCATCTATCAACTGACGTCGCCAGCTGATTAGATAGACATAGACCCTCGCACTCTCCCAGCAGCGCGCAATGCTGTGTTAATTCCATCTAAGTCAACGTTCACGGAGTGTTTAGATAGACCGCAAAGAAGTAAAGCCGCCGGTTGCTAATGTCAAAGTTTATATATCACGCGCGAGAATATCTAACGGGATGGGGGTATTTCGTAATCATTTTATAAACAAGCATGTAAGACAATGTGCGGAGCTCGCTCGCTCGGTGTATGAGAACGTGGTGCCGGAAGTTCCTAGAGGCAAAAAGAATGCCGTAGTGCTGTAGAGACGGACTGAGTTTTTTTGGGGTATTTGATAGGACACGGCGTCATTCGGTGACCTGCGTGGTGAAAACCGGATCAGAACGGTCTTCTATCGATCTTGGAGTGGTGATCCGGGAGTAGTACAGATTGACCTCTCCGCGACTTTTGGCTCGGGGGATGGTCGTAATAATACAAGGCGCGGCGGGAGTTGCTTGCTATGGCTCCAAGCTGTCCACTACGCAGGGGGCGTGCCCGGCCAGCAATGCACCAGGTTGCCCGCAGCGATACGCCGACGCGCCGACACGGTCAGGTAGGTAGGTAGGTAGTAGGTCAGAGAGCAAGCAAGCATAGCTACGCGCCGCGACGAGACGTTTGGGGACAAGATATGCTCTTTCGCTTCTCGAATTTGGTTTAGTCACCATTCCCCTTCGTCGTCGAATTGGCGTCCGCTCCTTTCTGCTGCCGCTCCTCTTTCCGCAGCAGAACCTTGGCAATCCATTCTTGCACCTCACGCTCTGCCTCCTCGTCGGTCCTCCCACCCGGGCCGATGTGTTTCCTGGTCATCCTCCTCAGATCCTCAATGTTCGAAATGTCAAAGGCCCATGACACGCCGCCGGTCATCATGATAGCAAACCCCAAAACGTTGAGCGTGGCTAGGTTTAGGGCCTCTAAGGCGATCCGGGAGCCGTCCGAGTTGAGCTTATTGACCGGTCGGTTGCTCTGCGTGTAGAACTTGGGCATTGTGATCCTGGCCTTCCTAGCTATCGATCGTCTCGTGATCAGGACGGAAAGGGACATAAAGCACGCCCCGCCCATGAACAGTCCGAATTGCTTCAGTGCGCGTTGCGATACAATGGACGGCGGCGATAGTTGTTGAGGTTGAGACATTGGGACCGGGGGTGCTTGCGGCGGAGGTATCGAGGCCGACTCGCCGTCTTTGGGCATTGTCATCGTGGTGCCGAACGACCACATCTCGATCCTTAGGATTCAGGAAGGAAGGTTGGCCCGGGACTTGTTGAGATGTGGAGCGCGCCTATAGCAATAGCCCAAAGACGAGGCAGGTTGGTGCTCGAAGCGAGAGTGTGGATGAGGGCGTCTCGAAACGAGGGGCCGGGACGTGATGCTTCCTTGGAGAAGTTGGAACACGATTCTACGGTATAGATTCCAAATGTAGTGCGGATAGCTGCATAAATGAAATATCATGTGTATTGTCTGTTACTATATCCAATTATATCTGGTAATCGGGTCGGTTTGTGCACTTTTTCATTATTTATGCATATATACAATAATAATGGGCAGGATACGTGTAGACAATGCCATTCTCCGACTATCTAGTCAATCGCTTTTACACTCCCACATAACCAAGGCGCAGGTTGACCGAGGCCATTATGGGAAATAATAAGAATAAGCCTGTTGGAAAGAAGTTGCCCAAGCCGAAGCAGTCAGATAACAGTGACCGCATCCCGGTAAGCCGGGCAGATGTGGTTGCCGCGGCATCTCAATCGCCAAGCTGGCCTCCGTTCAGGCCTCAGCTACCAGTAACTCAGCTTGTCTTCGATGCTCCTATCCCAAAATTCGAGGATCAGATTGTTCTACTCCGCAACTTCTGGCCAAAGAGCCTATGCCGGGACTACTTGAACTTTCTGAGCAACCTGCCTCTAGCGACGACACCAGGCCGGCCGAAGAGAGGGGAGGCAACAAGGGTGAACGACAGATTCCAGACTAACGATGCCCAGTTTGCTCAAAAGCTGTGGCTTCAGACAGGGCTGAAAGAAGTGGTATTGGAGGATTCTGTCAAGCATTTATGGTATGGAGAGCCTTTTCACCGCTATCCAAGTTCCCAGCCAACCAATCTTCCTGCTCCCAGTAGCGATGAGCCCACTGATTCGAATGAATAGGGGCGGAGAGGTTATAGGACTTAATCCGAACGTGCGGGTGTATAGATACTCGAAAAATCAGTTCTTTGATTGTCACTGTGCGTGAAACCCTCAGTCCCTTGTTTACTCTGCTCGGTCGAGTCATCCAGTACACTATCGACCATCTTCTGCCAGATTAACAACACTTGGCGACAGGGCTGGCCTCTTGTCTCATGATACTTCAATCCATTCAATACGCCGCTTTAAAGGAGAGAGCCCAGCTGGCCAGAATGACTGCCGCATTGCTATTGTGAACCCTAGTGACTTGTATAGTTTTGGTGTTATCAATGTTCACAATATTCCAATTGGCCTAAGAGCGGCACTACATTGCCATAATTTCACCGAGAGATACGTACGGTAAGGCTAATCATGAGTGCAGATGACGATTCTAACCTCGTCGATATTCCCTCTGATGAGGGATCTGAAAGCATTCGCGCCAAAACCACGTGGACAGCGCTACTTTATCTAACATCATCTGCGGATGGCGTGATAGGGGGCGAGACCGTGTTCTATCCCCATGACCGCAAATCAGCAAAGGAAGAGCTCGTCGTAGCCCCGGAAACCGGTATGCTTCTTCTTCACAAGCATGGCGACAACTGCTTATTGGTGAGTCCGATTCACACGTTTTACGGACGGCCGCCGTCAGATCCTTCAAGATCATGCTACAATATGACTGACCAGCCTGGCCGATCAGCATGAAGGACGCGAGGTAAAGAGCGGTCAAAAGTGGATTTTGCGTACGGATCTTTGTGTACGCAGGTGAATTCGGCCATGCGTAAAGGTCCTCGACGACATCCGTCCGCCCTACTCGCCTGCTCCTCGTTGCGAAATCGAGACAACGGTCCCCTAAGCCTCACTAGAAGGCTTCAAACAGCGCCCTATTATAGTCTTGTTTTAAGCTGTGAGTCCGCGGGACCGCGGTTGCGCCGCGGTTATCAGATCCCCCCTCAGAAAGGGGGCGTCCCCGGACCGTTTCCGGTTACGGTGTATCGGCTCGTTGGTCACGCTTAGCCGGTATCCAGATCAGATGTAATTGCTAATTACGCCACCCGGGTCGAATAACGCAGTATTCCTGGCGCCATTTCCATACCGGATAAAATCAACATTTGTAGTTGCTGGCACCCCCTATACATTCGAGCCCTACCTAATAGCAATGCTCAAACATCACAGCCTACTGTCGAGTTCTAAATATTCTCATGCCTTTCGAGGAAATCCCAATTTATCGCAATCAGCTCCTCAGAACGGTTTGCTTTAGCCATTCATTCAGAATTTCACAATCCCTTGTAACAAGCTCATACACATTTCAGGGGTCTCTTCAATAACAGACCTAACTCAAAGCTGCGGTTACAAATCACAACTGTAAACCTGACGACGTCCCTGATTCTAAGGAATTATTTACATGGTGTCTTCTAGGCGCCGTGTGGTGCGTCCTGTGATCGCCCAACAGCCGCGAAACCATAAAGTCGACCGGCGTCATTCTTTCAAGGCGTCATCAAGACTGTTTTGGAATCTGTAAGATTCTGAGAACTTGGAGAGTCTCAGTGTTAAACAAGCTAGTGTTAAGAAACAATGGAAGCTGTGCCAGCAAGCGGAACTTGCAGGAACTTGTTGCAACCTTTCTTGAGCTGTCGATGGGATTTCTGCCTTTCGAAAAGAGCCAACATGAAACAAATCCATTATCCCGCGTATGTGTCTATATAAATTGCCAGGCCCATGAGCCAGAAGGATTGTTTAAAACCAAAACAAGCAGCAGCGAACTATTGCAACCAAGTTTCAGCGGATCACAAAACACGATATACTAGCTCGACGCAAACAGCACCATGGATTTCATATACATTGACGGAAAGCCCGAAGGATCCCACGAGCGGCGTGTCGCCGCCGAAGGCTACAAATGGGTGCGAACGAACCATATTGGCCCCACGATGCCCTACCGAGTCAACTCACTGAACCACACACCCGACCGCCTTCCCGCGCATTATCATCATGGCGAGAGTACCCACCGCGTCGTGAAGGGTGACCTGCGCATTCACAGACATAACGGTGACTACAGCTCCTACGAGATATCAAGCACGCCGGGTGCCCAGAGACAAGACCTGGTTCCGCCCAACACGAAATACAGCGGCACATCCAAAAACGGCTGCAGCTTCGTCGAGGGACACAGATCCCTAAGCCCGAGCACCGCCGAGCGCTTCATCCAACGTGGCACGTTGAGAGCGGTCAATAACGGGGGTATAGACGCCTGTCCCGACGAAGAGACCCTCAAGAAATGGCTGGTGCAGGTTGAATTCAATCCACATGGCAAGGCCTATCCGAACCATTCCACGGGCGAGAAGCCGATCCTGGACATCAGAAACACGGATCCGCCGATGCCAGGGGCCGTCCACATTGCGCTTTCGACATGGTTCGAAAATGAGTGGAAGCCGCAAGCGCCTGCTGCCGGCGTCCTCACGTGTGAGGTATTTGCGATGACTTTAGCTGTCCTTTTCGTTGCTTGGATCTTTTGGACGGCTAAACGCGTAAGCTGGTGTCTGTGACCTTGAGAAGGGGGTAGCGCTACAGGAATCGGGACGGAGTGAGGAGACATGACATTGGAGTCTCTGTGGATTCGGAAACCAGCTTCGCGTGATAGGACCGAGCTAGATTGGATTTTAAGAATACATCTTTCTGATTAGCTGTTAAGCTTGATATACACCTCTTGGCCTCGTTTTGTGCCTGCTGTAGCTGTTAATATCGTCAACACATGAGCAGGCGTAACGAAACGTACGCAGGTGACACGAGGTGCCGATGGAATCGACCTTGGTTGCCCAGCATTATCTAGACAGTCTAGACGTACAGTAGACTGGTGATCCATCCTGATATTAATAGAGATCACTATTAATAATTCAGCGGCTGTGATCGTGCCCTGCTCCGTCAATTGGATTAGTATTATCGCCGAGGCAAGTGGTCGTAACTCGAGCATGCAAGTTAGTGCCCAGTTGGTGATACCGGTTGTAGAATGCAGAATAGCATCAATAATAGATTCGCATCTATCGCCTGTCGTGTATCGGCAAAGAGCATGCCGTACGTGTACGCAAAGGACTGGCTGTTGCGGGTATGGTAAGTAAAACATTGAATACCTGCTCTCTCCTAATATCCATCTTCGGTCTGCTATATACTGTAGAGTAAGGCAAGTTACCGACTACGTATTAACAGGACTGATGCTATTGCACTATTGTGGTTGTGTATAAACAGGATGGCACATCTCCGGTTTGTAAAAGTACTTACTACGAGTCATTCTAGGGATAAAGTCCTTCATACCGACGTAATAGTTAGAGTGACATCACACCACAAGGTGAAGCGGCCGGGAGTTTTTCGAGACAAGTTATAACACGCCACCGTGTCTTCCACTGAGACCTCGGCCTGAATAAACTTATCCCGGTAAAAACGTCCTCATTGAACAAGCAAGAGTGATTGTCGCTGTGCCCACGAGACCAATTTGGGCAGCATGGCACAAGAGCACGGGTTCCCGCTGGTATCATACCAACCATTCCGACTTATCTTCAAACTGACGTATACCGCCACGATTATCCTGCGATTGCCCTATTACGCCTTGAGGGCCGCCGTTCCGTTTCTCCGGCAGCATCCCGCATGGAGCGCAAAACAATCGTTCCTGACCCTCGTCACCTACCCACTTCTAGACCTCGCCTCCCGCATCGGGATCACGGACACGCTTACCTTGGAGCAAGGCCAGGAGGGCAAGAGATTTCAACTCGTGAGGCCTTCTGCCTCGGGCTTCTACAAAGGAGTACTCGCATCGGAAACCGTCAAGCCCGCGATTGTTGGGGGCACGTGGTATCCGACAGTTCCTGGGCAGGACATAGCTTCAAAAACCGTGTTTCTCTATTTCCATGGCGGGGCCTACGTCCAGGGCGACGGGCGCGACGCCCAATGCGGACAGATCGCGAAGAAGCTGCTCGACAAAGGCGGCGCTGGCGCTATATTCGTGGTCCAGTACCGCCTCTCCGGATACGGCGGGCAGAACCCCTTCCCGGCCGCACTGCAAGATGCACTGTCCGGCTACCTTTTCCTCCTGGACGAGATGAAAATTCCGGCAAGCCAGATCGTCGTGGCTGGCGACAGCGCCGGTGGCCATCTCGCCATAGCGCTCCTGACATACATTAAGAACTTCACCGTCGCGACCGGCATTCCAGCCCCGAAGTGCGCCGTCCTGCTGTCGCCTTGGGTGGAGCCGTTTTACTTTGATATGCAAGACAACCCAAACCGCGGTACTGACTTCGTCCCGGCGTCCTACGCCATTTGGGGCGCGAAAACGTGCTTTGGTAGCCGGCCGGACCCCCGATCTGATCCATATATCACACAGCTAGGTCACCCCTTCCCGACGTCTGTACCCATCTTCGTGAACGCGGGATCAGCCGAGATATTCTACGGGCGCGTGGTGAAGTGGGCTGACGAAATGCGCAAAGTTCCCTCCAACGTAGTAGAAATACATCACGAGGAGGCCGCTATTCACGATACCTTTCTTCTCGGCGAGATGGTGGGGTTTGAGAAGAGCGCCTGGGACGTCGCAGCGAAGGTAGGGGAATTCGTGCGCAAGCATTAGATAGTTTTGACGAACGTTGGCCTTCGTGTGTCGAGTGTGATGATGATACCTGGGAAGAATTATTACTCCACGAGACTGTTTGCTGGCGCGGACAGTCTATTTATTTGAATAGCCCGTATAGTAACAAAACGACAAGACATGGATGAGTTCTATGCATATATAGGGGAGTTATATGGGTGTCTCCACGCGTTATCTGACAACCGTAGCGGGCCATGCTGTGTACAGTAACTGGTTCATCATTAGTTTGGGCCTCTCTAACTGCAAACCATCAGTTTACGTGTTTTAATTGCTGTAAAGACATGAGCACTCATATATTTAAGCAATAAAGCACAAATAAGCGATTAAATCCAACTAGGCGCTTATTTGCTTACCAAGCGCTTGAGGTCACTAGGCATTTAAGGAAGAAATATGCATTTATAGCGTTTAAACGCTAATTGCCCCCTCAAACATTTATTCTCTTTCAACCACTAATTATCTGTTACCTACCTACCTACCTAAGGTACCGCACCCTACCTACCTACCGCACCCTACCTCCTACGCACTCTACCTACCACCTCCTACCGCACCCTACCTCCTACCGCACTCTGCCTCATACTGCACCTACCTCCTTACCGTGCCTACCTATTGTGCCTACCTATTATGCCTACCCTATATATTAAAAGAAGGAAACACCGACGTGACTTCGTAGTATAGTAGTAAATCGTAGTATTCAATGTAATTGTAAATGTAAAGGCTTGCTGTTCGAATCGTGACTGTGCTTTATTTTCAAAGTTGTTTATTATGTACAATTTACCTAGGTACCTGACTACTAAGTATCATAGTAGGTAAATACATAGGGAAAATACAATTTTTTTTTCTTTTTTAAGTACTTTCCTTAACGCCGATAAACGTTTAGGGAAAATCATAAACGCTTGAGACCCCTTTTAG